>JAOCZM010000062.1:600000-862500 GCA_026122235.1 Vinca minor
TTCTGACCAAGAGCAAAGGCTTCTGAGATACCAAGCATGCTAACTGCCATTGCCAAATTATTGCAGATCTTCGCCAACTAAATGAAAGGCAAAGTAGAAGGGTTTCGATGTTACCTAACAGTAACATTCAGAACAGATTTTACTTCTACAAATCCCAAAAAATAAAACATAAAACATAAAAAAAAACATGCATGTCATTTACTTGACCCAAAACCTTCAAGAAAAGAGCGATCATGCCTTGATCAGATTTATTTAAATCCTAATAACTCACCAGAAGTGGAGGAAAAGAAGGTACCAGCCAGTAACTCAAATAAGTTTAACACTATTTACCTGCACAGACCTAGATATTTGGACCTAAATTTCTCCTTAGCAATCATATGTTTCTCAAAAGGATATTACTCACGGTAGGACAATAAATATCAGTTTGAGCATGAAACCGAACGTGTGGATTCCTGAAATTCTCATAAACAAGTAACGGATGCAAACTCGTTTTAATAAGGAAAAAAAGTCAATTTCATCAGAGGAAAAAAGTGAACATACTGAACCATTTCCTGATCCACCACAATAAATTGTGTTTTTCCCCATCGAGAAAAATAAGGGTTTTGCTGCCATATAAACGTCCTCCAAGCCACCAACCTAAAGGAAATGCCATTACTTTTACATTAGCATTAAATCATACAAGAAATCAACTTAAGGAAGCACAAAATAATACAAAGTTACAAATAATTTGCTCCTGATAATTATATGCTCTTCTTTTGGAAACAAACCAGGAGAAGACATCACTGTAAAACTTCAAAGTCCTCACATTTACATGGGATGACACTTTTAAATTAACATTTGCTAAACAAATACAATAGTGAGTCATAAAACTGCACCCTGTTTTCTTTCCCCTTTTTTCTTTCCCCTTTTTTCTTTCCTTCTACCTCTTAGCCTCATTATTTCCCCCCACCCTTGAATCCTCGAACAGGAGTGTCACTTTGTCTTCTTTTTATGTATTCAAACCCATGATTCTCTCTCATCTTGTCTTCAATAGATCCCACTTCTACCTTCTCTCAGATGATCTAGAAATTGCACTCAATAAAATTGATATTTTATGTTTTCACTTCAAAGGATACATAAAGTTGGATTCACTATCTTAATTTTGTGTTGCATAGGACCTTTGACTCATGTCGAATTAATGGGTTTTTAGAGTAAACCCAATAGGAATGGTTTAGGGGCTAACTAAGCAAACCCTAGGTTCTTAAGGAAGAAAACAAAGTCGAAGGCTATTTCATATTAATGTGAAAGATATAAACTGATTTTACAATCCTGAATAACATAGTTATATAGAGACTAATCCTAGTATCCCAACCTATTAAAGATTCTTGTTGCATAAGAAAGTAGCTAGAATGGAAACTAAATTATGCTAGGTCCTAAATTCTTATAAATCAGAAACATTGGTCCTCCAAAGTAACTTTCTAAAAATATTTAGCCCCAAGCTTGTCCTGCATCAGTTGCTCTATTGCAGTTTCAAATCCTTCATCTGGATGGATAACGACATCGATGACGCATATTGAAAAAATCATCAGTATGAATAATTATTCACAAGATGAATCATGAAACCAGAAAAGAGCTATATGAGATTCCATGATTCAGATAATAATTTCTTGTTCTTTATCAAGAATGGCTGTGTGTCTCAACCATTTCGTCATATTTTTTTAAGGTAAAGGTGGAACGCTCTGTTCCATGCGCGTCCATATATTTTTGTTTTCATCCTTATCAACATGCTGCTTATCATATTCTCAGTCACCATAGGTAGCAAAGGAACATTCAGTCATGTCCAACATCATGATACATGCAATATTATCCAGCCATTTAATGAGATGATTCATGAGCAATTAAATTATTCCCGAGTCTCACACAAGTCGGATGTGTAAATAAGTAAAGAATAGTGAAGATAAGAATTTTCAGGCTATTCAAAATAGAAAAAATCTTGCAGACCTCGAAGGGATAGTCCACTCAAGTTCATAAGGTAATCAAGTTTTAGAGAAAAAGTATGTCTACACTACAGAAAGGACATTATGTCAGTTCCAATAATGATAAAGTCTACATGCAAGACATCAAGACTCCATACAAACAAAATAACTCTCTCCTAAGCATTTCAGTAGTTCTCAACTACTACATAAGTTTCATTACAATATTTCAGAAACTTAATAATCTTATAGGTAAAACAATACCATAAAAGTAAGTGTTGCATTTTGAGCTGCAAGAACACCACCAGATACTGGAGCATCCAACATTGATGGAATCTCTAAGCCACCTATATAAATGAGACCCAATTTGTTAGACTACCTGTCTCTGTAATTATTAATACTGATGGAAAAGTAGAGCAACATAATGTACAATCATCTAACGGTATCTTTCATGGACACAAAACAGTTTATCAACTTTCTTTTCTGCCTAGACCATCCAAATGCAGTTACGTTATTGTTAGAGAGGAAGAACATGAAAATAAGCTGTGTCAAGCTGATTAATGAAATTTTCAAATACAGCTTATGGTTATTTTTAATGCGCTAGCATCAGGTTTCTCAATTTTCCTTCAATCAGAAGCCTCCTCGTGAGAGTAATCTGCTAATAGGTTAGCTAATGTCAGCCAAGGTAACATATGGTAAAGACACTTGTTTGACTTATTTGTTTCAAAACTCGCGAAGAGAACTTTCGTATGAAACTCAAAACTGAATAAGAGTTATTCCGAAGAAATCTTATAAAACATAAGAACAATGAACATATCGTTTATGATGACAGAGAAAGCTGTTTAAGTGTTCGATCAGATAACACATCTGGCGTGCCCTGCAAAATTCATAGTGTGTTGCATATCTGGAAAAGTTAAGAGCAAACATTTCGCAATTTAAAAAATCTTTAATTTATTTCTCCCTTGATTTTGAAAATCCTAATTGTTTACTTCATAATTTTCAAACTAGTTGCCCCTAAGCCTTACAAATGCAGGTGTTCAAACAATTATATCAAGAAGCTAGGCGAGAAGAAAATAGATTCTCTCAGTGTCAAATTGCAGCAACTGATGAGAACAGTAACTTATATAGATATCAATTTTTTTGTTTATTTGTTTTTTTAGTTCAAAGAAAAGAATATGTCGGTGTCAACTTTCAATTCTCAATGGTCACAGTAATCTTTGTGCATATAATGGTGGAATTATTATTTGAAAACAGATAAAGTTTCTACGACATACCTTTCTTTCCTTCCAAAGAACAATTAGCTATGATTGCAGAAATTTTTCTGGATGTTTGAGGATATATTGTAGAAGAATCTATAAATAGCCATGGTCTTAGAATATTTCCACCAGAAAGAAAACCACTTGGTCCAGTGTAAACGTCTAGCACCTATATTATACAAGCACAAGTTATGCTACATAAACCAAAACAAATGGAGACTGCAACCTACACAACAGTACAAATGGACGATGTGAGAAGCTAGCTATAAGAGCATGCAACAATTTCGAATAGACAACTATACGGTAATGCTTTAGGAGTATTTTTCACACTACCATAAGTTGCAAGTTCCATCATGGTACAACATGCATTTTTGTTTATATGAAATAAAAGAGAGTAAAGAATTTAGGGGCTCCAGAAAGGCACGTATTGGAGATGTAAGCCTATATAAATTAATTATTACTAGCACGAAACCTAGTTAAATTATGATCCCGTAGATGATTTTCTTGTAGCAAAAGCACAACTTGAAGAATACAGTGTAATATTCTCAAGCAAGTTTTGATTTCTCATATATTTGATCTTCAGCGAGGATAGCCCAAGCCTCCTGATGAACTTACCACTAGACATGACTGGTAAAAACAGAAAAGGCCATTAAAAGAATGATTTTCTTTTCATGTATCATGTTACCTATATCTTTGCACTCATATTTGAGAAAATCAATATTATCTGTCATCAATATCACTATCAACGAAAAACAAGTATTTGAATGCATGAATAAACTAAATTACAACAAATTAATTATAATTGAACTTTTTTGCCTAAATTGTTAATCACTGGTAAGAATAGTAAACTCTTTGCTTTGGTTCAATATAATTATGCATGTGGGTCAATAAGAGAGAGAGAGAGAGAGACAGCAGTACAACAGCAGTAGAAAATTACAGTAAGATGCCAGCAACATATCGAATATAAAATCCCAAGTAAATAAAGTATGCTAACTCAGTTCACTTGATTATCTTATAGGAGATCAGGACAGGAATCAGGCAAGAATCAGACCATCTCAGTTCACTTGAGTGTAGCTAGAACAGCAAGAGAAAGCAAGGCAAGAATCAGATTATATCATTTAGAACTATATTTTCATGGGTATGTATAAACATGAATCATTTAGCTTGTTGTTAGTAATAAGAATATGTGCAATAGGTCTGCTAAGGGAACATGATTGTCAAAAGGGATGGCCCAACCATTTGGTAATCACCAGACTATAATATGCCATCATATTAAGATAGAATCATCTCAATAAACCAAGTCGGCAGAACAATTTGAAATTTATCAAAAATGATAGGATCAAACTTAGTAATAATTTTTGTCTTGCTCTAACTTTTTACTTTGTTTTTCTTTATCTTTTGGCTTGATGAGAAAACCTCAGTGGCATATGGGTTTTAGGCCCACCTAAAACTTGTAGAAATATCTCCACCTAAAACGTTCCCCTTGCAAAATAGAATGTTGTACTCAGATTAGTTTATGTGTGGTCGGGTGGTACAAAAAGAGGAAGATATGAGAAGGAAAAGTAAATGTGAAGGTTTATGGGAGATTTTTCTTCCCCTCCTCTCCTATGCCTGGCCCGAGTGGTTCCATGTAGAAGTTTTCTCCAGTCACACTGTCTGGTTTACTAAAAGAAGAAAAGTAACTATGTCCAGAACTCACATTGGCTGAAGATGGCAACATTGTAATCACAACATCACTGGATCTGGCAACTTCAAAAGGCGAGTCTTTTGTGACAATCCCCTCGTCTGAGAAAATCTTCATGGCATTTTTGTTTCTGAAGACGAGAAAATAAATTACGAGGCGGATATAAAAAATAAATGGAAACATAACATGTCCACACAAAAAGCATCATTTATTTGTATTCTCTAGACATTGCTTCATTTCAGCTAGAAGCAGAAATCTTAGCATCTCGGTATGAGAGAAGCATTTATAACCAATAATAATAAACAAAAAAAACAAAAACAAAAAGCTTTAGCATCTCTCGAACTTAATTTGGAAAATCAAAATGAGTTTTGCATCGAAAAGAGTACCGAATTCAAAATTAGAGAATTGTAAAGAGTGAAATGCACCAAAAATAGAAAGTAAGGTAAATAGGTTAAAAGCACATTACAGGTCGTGAACAGTGACATTGTATCCCTTCTTAATCAAATTATTCACCATTTGTGATCCCATGTTTCCCAAACCAACAAATCCAATTCTCTGCAACCAATCAAAGATCAAGAAATATATCAGTATGTTTTAACATAATCAAATGCTACAATAGTTATACACTTGCCCATGGGATCACAAATGTGCTTACTTCAAATTGAGATGAGACATGGGATGAAGAAAATGAACGAAGTGAAGAGAAGTGATAAAGAGAGGAAGTGAATTTGAGAAGCTGCATAAATGATTTCGCCATTCTTGTACTCTCTCAATTCCCAACAGAGAAGCTAAACCTGAAGTCGATCTTGGATCTTTTCGAAGGATGAATACAAAAGTTGATTATACAAAAAGAATTCTAGAGATGTTTGGGTAATTGGAAATACAGATTGAATACTAAAAGTCTTTAATTTCAATATGGAAATTGGAAATTAAAGAGTTTCCACATTCCGAAAAAATACTCTCGAGGGTTTCAATTTTAAAGGGAAAAAACTCAATTGGTATTTTAAATCAATAAATGTTACTCTTCCCTCCCCTTAATAGGCAAATTGGCTTTACGGGTCCAAAAAAAATTTAACTTTGGTAATTTTTGTTCAAAATCTATTTTTTTGGTGCATAGGGTCCAAAAACAATTTATGTTTGGTGCGATGAGGTTTCTTGATCTAAAATTCAGTTAATCATCTATTAATTAAATTTTTTAATGTGATCAACTCTAAAAGCTATCGAGGGTATTTTTGAGATTTTACAATGACCCCAAAAAAAACCCATCCTTACCCCCTCCTTCCCTACCCGCCTAACCCCTTCCCTCCCCTTAACCCACCCTACTGAAACAGCCCCCCCCCCACCCCCCCCAACCCACCCTCTCTCTTCATCTTCTTTCTTCAAATCAACACATTATTTTATTTCATTTTGGCGTCATTGCTCAGATCAACACATGATTTCCTTTATGGTTTTTTAGGTTTGCATTTCTGGGTTTGAAATGTGTTTGTTTAATTCTTTAATTTTATTTCCATTGTTAGTAATGTGTTTTTAGTATAAACAAAGTCTCAAAAGTAGGGATGGCAATTTGATCCGTGATCTGTTGACCCGCTCTGATCCAACGTCTTTTGGAGCAGATCCGATCTGCCCCGTATAGAATACGGAGCAGATCTGCTCCGATCCGAGGACGGGGCAAATCAAATTTGGTATTTGTGTCTGCTCCGATCCGATCCGCCCCGATCCGCCCCGTTTTGCCCCATATATATTAAATTATTATAATATTGTTATTATTAGGCTTAATTATGTTTAATTTTCATTTTAATATAATATTTGTACTTGTTTAAAAATTGATTTAGCATAAAATTTTTAATTATACTTGTTGGAGGCTTTTTTTTATGAATTTTAAAAAAAAATAATGATTTTTATGGTAAAATTAATGATTTTTTTTTAAAAATAATAGGACTGAACGGATCGGATCGGAGCGGATCGGATCAACCCCGTGCGGAGCGGATCGCGGATCATAAAATTTTGATCCGGAGCGGATCACGGATCGGATCGGATCGGGAATTTGGATAATGCGGAGCGGATCGGATCAGACAGATATCCGATCCGATCTGCCCCATTGCCATCCCTACTCAAAAGATTCAATCTTGGTGATTCTTTTGTTGAATTTTTTAGTTGGACTATTTGAGTATTAAATGAGATGAGATTTTGGGGAGGGACGGGAAGGAGGGGGCAGGGGTGGGGTTTTTTTTTTTTTTTGGTCATTGTAAAATCTCAAAAATACCCTTGATAGTTTTAGGGTTGATCACATTCAAAATTTAATTAACAGTTGACTAACGGAATTGTAAAACACAAGGGGGGGGGGGAGGGGTGAATTGGGTTTTAACTAATCTTGTAAACTTTTTGAATCTCTAAGCAGTGCTATAGTAAGTTTGATCAAGATGATTAAAAGCAAAGTAAAACCCAATAACAAGACAAAGGATTTCTAGTGGTTCGACTCACTCAGAATCTACGTCCACTACCTTGAGCCGCACCCAAGGATTTCAAACAACTTCACTAAGAAGAATGTTTACAAATGTGGCTAACTCACTAAGAGTTTTACAACACAACCACACTACAAAGAAACTCACTAAGAGCTTGCCCACACAAAGTAGGACTTTTACAACAATTACCCAATCACTTAGAAAGGGAATAGAATGTTTAAAGAACAAGATTGATCACTCTTATAAGTGAGAAATATACCTTTGAAGTACAAGAATGTTTAGCTCTTTGAACATATGAAATCCACTCTTTGTCTTGCTTTTTGAAAGAACACCTTTGAATGATTTAGATCATGGAGATCAAGTGTTTTTGCTTTGAAGGTGTTTAGACTTGATAAGAAATCAATGTAAAATGTATTTGCAAGTCTTAGAATGATTCTCTAGCTTTGGAGTATATATATATATTTCAAAATAGGCTGAAAATCGAGTCTTCAACGGTCAAATAACGGCTAGAAATCGCAGAGTTCGGTTGACAGAACAGAGCACCTAGGATGACCGAGACCAACTTCGGATCCACCTTAACCAGGGTCGGTCGACCGACCTCCCCTATGGTCGACCGAACCACACTTTCAACCCTCTCAGTTTCTGCTCGGTTGATCCGAGCTTGAGCTCGGTTGACCGAACTTCCAAGCTGATTTTTCACACGTTTTGAAATCTTTTGAAGTCTTTTGAAGTCTAAAAGGTTTTCCTAAAAGGTAACAAGTAAGAACATATGGAAAACCATTTTAAAGGACTTAGACTTTGAAAACAAAGGCTTTTACGATACGAACACATTTAAGAATCCTTTTAAAACCTTAGCCTTTTGAAAACGTGTTTGTGTGAATGCAAGACTTGAGTGTAGAGCTTATGTTCATGAGAGCTTTGGTTAGAGCTTTATAAGATAAACGACTAATGACAACAAAGCTAAACTAACCAAACCTAAGTCTTCAATCTTCAATCTTGAAAGATGAGCCTTGAATAACTTTGAATCTTGATACCAATGGCTTTCAATGGCTTGATTGAAGTACTTAGAGCTTCCATAATGAGTTCCGATATTCTATCACAAATATTAAGATCATTAGACACAACATTAAAAGTTTGTCCAATATCAAAAACTGAGTTTGTTCGCCCTTAGGGCTTACAGGAATTTTAGACGGAATGACCTACCACACCAAACATAAATTGTTTTTGGACCCTATGCACCAAAAAAATAGATTTTGGACAAAAATCACCAAAGTTAAATTGTTTTTGGACCCGTAGAACCAATTTGCCAAAATAATACTTTTAAAACATTTAGTGAAAATTAGGGTAATACACATTAAAGGGTGTATTAAATCTAGATTTTATAGGTGTTTTAAGGTCTATGTGTTGTGTATTCGAAATGTATTCGATTGTTCAAAATGTATTAAATCTAGTTTTCACTTATGTGTTGTGTCATTGTTATAAGTGTATTCGATTGTTTGACATGTTTTTCCGTCTGTAGTGCATGAGTAGCTCATGGTACTCATAGTACGATTTCCGCTTTGTAGTGTCAGATATAATGAATATAGTTTTGGCATGCTATGTGTCTATGTTGTTGATGTTTTGTGCCTGACTAACAAAAATATTGTTTTTATTAATCTAATAATATTGTCCACGTAGGAAGCTGATGTGAAAGAGTTCATAAAGATATTATATATTTGTTTCATTCATATTCTATACATTTCTTCATCAATCTCAAACTTTTCATAGTTTGCGCGAAAAGGAAAATGAACTATACTTATTTTCAATTTTTCTTTGGTTGAGATCCTCAAAGGGTTACAAAGAGTGTAGTAGCAGATAAAAAAATAATTAGGGTACTTTTCTAAAGTTCGCCTATAACAATGATCTCCGATCAACTCGAACATTTTCCAGCTGGAATAGAAGGAAACATACAAACATGAAGAACAACGCATTACAAATGAGTAATGAATAAAATATTTTAGGACAATTTTTCTTTACAAATCCAAAACACAAGTAATATTCTATGTAGACAACTTTTATTTTGTTGCAGTGTCAAACTTTCCGATGATATTTTATTTTGATTTTTGATTTTTTTGGATAATTTTTGTTTAAACCTCTTTTAGATGGATTAAATTCTTTGGACCATTCCGTTGGCCTAAAGAAATCTCTTGAATACTACATAAAGAAATCATCTGATTTACTTTTCATTTTTTGCCTGCTCTAAATTTTATTCTCATGTTTTTTCCTTTTTATGCATGTTTTAAAGTATTTTTTAATTGATTTTTTTCTCTTGCATATCTTTTTTCTATTTATGATATATCTTTTTCTTTGATGTCAAGAACTTTGCAGTTGTGCTCAAAGTATTCTCTGTTTATTTTCTCATGCATACTTTCTTTTTTCCATTTTATGATAGATTTTGTTCTATGATGTCAAGAGCTTTGCAATTGTGCTATATTTACCGGACTATAAGTATTTTTTATGGAGGCTCTCAAAGTATTCTCTGTTTTGTTTTTTTCTTTTGCATATTTGTTTTTCCATTTTATGATATATTTTGTTCTTTGATTGTAAGAACTTTTCAGTTGTGCTATATTTACCAAACTATAAAGTGCTTTTTTATGCAGGGATCAAAGCAGTCTCTGTCTCTTGCATATTTTATCCAATTTTATGATATATTTTATTCTTTGATGTCAAGAACTTTGCAGTCACTACAAAAATGTCTTGTAGTGACGCAAAATTTTCGTCACGAAAAGTTATTTATTCGAAAATTTTCTTCGTCACCTACCGGCAGTCGGTAAAGGTCTTTCGTGACGAATTACGTATTTCGTCACGAAATGTATTAATGACGACTCAATTTTGTCAAGAAAAGTGAGCATTAGTGACAACATTTTCGTCATAAAAAGTATCTAAGTTCGTCACCAATTTTTTTTCTAAAAGTAAATAAAAATTAATGCCATTGGAGCCAAGCCGAACTCCCGTTCACCCTCTGGAGCCGAGCCGAGCTCCCTTTCAATAATGTAGAATAAAATTCCTCATTTTCATAGAGATGGAATTGAACTCAGGACCTCCCCCGCATATATGTTGTGCGGTTGGTTGCTGAGCTATGTTGATTGTTCGTTACTTACTGTTCATATCATATTTATCATAATGGAGTTTTAGATTTTGAACGTTTACTTATTTTAATTTCTCTTTGTGTTTTGATTTTTTTTATGAATCAAATTAAAATTAATACATTTTCATCAATGCATTTGTGTATTAAATTGTTATTAAAATATGAATAAAATTATTCTATTTGATACTATTTTTTAGTAATACCTTTAATATAAAAGACTAAACAAATATAAAAATTAAAATTATATTCTAAATTTTAGCATACTTGTATATTTATAAAATAAAAAATTATTTTAATACAAAACTTTTCGTGACAAATATATAATTCGTCACGAAAGATTCACTTTTCATGGCGAAGACAGTCTTCCTCACAAAAAGTCATACCTATCGTGATGAAAATTATTCTTCGTCACGATTGGTTAACCTGTCGTGACGAAGTGCGCCTTTCATCACAAAAGGTCTAAATTTCGTAACGAAAAGTTCGTCCTAACAGGCATATTTTTTTGTAGTGAATTGTGCTATATTTACCAGACAATAAAGTGTTTTTCTTTATGCAGGGCTCAAAGTATTCTCTGTTTTGTTTTGTTTTGTTTTTTGCTTACTTTTTTCCATTTTATGATATATTTTGTTCTTTGATGTCAAGAACTTTGCAGTTGTGCTATATTTACCAGACTATAAAGTAATCTTCGAATTGGTCTTTTTTTCCTTTTAGAGCAATTCATATGATTCCATTAATTTACTTTCCTTACTTCTAAGTTTCCAAATTTTCATCTACGTTTTAAATTTTCGTAATTACAATATTTTTTTTTCTCGAGGTAGACTAATACTTTATTAAGAAAGAAAAAAAAATGTATTAATACTTCTCCTAGTTAACTTGCATATTGCTTTTCAACACCATGTCAAAATATCAATTTTTTGAATTGTCCTCAGTATCTCTACCAAAAAATACTTTTAACTTTTGCGAAACTTAAAATGCTTTCCAATGCAATCCGTCTTTGTGTATTTTAAAATTTTCTATTTTGTTTATGTGGCCAAATTTTCTTAACAACATATATTTCAAACGTTTTTCCCAATCTTTTAAATTTTCTTTAATTTAAATATATATAAATAATTTACCTCTAAATTTTCTCACATGAAGCATCTAAACTATTTTATAAGCATGGAAGGACATGATATTTGGTATTCTCTTTTACAGACAACCTGAATTAATAGAGTTACAGGGGATATTGAATGAAAGCGAAGGAGGAGCATCCGTATTAACTCTATTTAATTTAGTTTTTATTCTATTAGAAGGTAAAAATTTACACACTTTTCTCCATATATGTTTTTAGCCGTGGATGAGTTTGACATTCATTTGATAAGAAAGGCGCAAACCTAATTTGTTTCGGAGTATTTTGCAGGCGAACCTCTTTTACATATTCGATCAAGGATAGATTGTCCGAGCACAAAGGCCTCACTCGACCGCTAAAAGTGAGAATCATATAGTATATTTTCGTGTTTCGTTTGCATCCTATTACCTCTTTCATCATTTTTTACACGATTAATTCAAATGTGATCTCTCAAAAGTCATTTCTACATTTTTTCCATATTCACATCAACACTTCTTTTCAGTATATTTCTTAATTTCAAAAAGTTAATCTCAATTAATACCTATATTTTCTTAGTTTATATTTTTCCCTATTTCCTTCTTCATACCTTTACCACTATTTCTAGAAGTCAATTGTGGTGCGTCCTTGCCAATAGTGCACTCACGCATAGCAATATTTAAGATTATAATTTTAAATTTGTAGTTTGCAATTGGGATTTAATAAATTGCTTTCATGATTTCATGGTTTATATTGGTTTATTGATTGTAATTTTTTTATTCATGATCTTATGGACGAATATAAATAAATGATTAGGGTCATCAGGATTTGAATTGTAAGGGATCAAAGTTCATTCCAATCACTATTGAGAGGGATGATTACGATCTTCAATAGAATAATTGCCTCTTTGAGATTTTGATGTATAACCTTAATTTAAATATATTTTTATACCCCATACATAGCAAGAATTGTTTTTGCTAGAGATATAAAGAAAACAGGCTTCTGACAAATTGACATTAGCAGTGGATGAGGGAATGAATGAGAAAGAAAATTAGAACACAAAATTACATTGTACTAATATGGAAATTTGCATTGCTGTAGTTCTTATTGATAAAGTTTTAAATTCTTTTTGTTAACTAATTACTAATTACTAAGACAGTTTCCTAATGAAATATAATGTAGACAGGCTATAGTTAATGAATCCGCGTATGAAATAGGAAAACAAGGGTAGAATGAAATCATTCAAAAGATCAGCAAATCAAAATTAAGGAAAGCAGAAAATCTTATCTAAACTCTTTTAAATCAAATTAAAGAAAATCATTCACTTAAGGGATGCAAGTTCTTGACATATTTGGTAAGATAACAAATCATTCATTGCATGATGCAATATAGTGAAAAAAAATCATCAAGTAAATCCACTCATCAACGTGATTATCACTGATTACGCCAATGGAACTTTCTATAATACAATCGTATCAATCTACAATGATTTTCTTATAAACCATTCATATAGTTAACCTAAAACATTCATATAGTTTCTTAGTTTTTTCTTGAACACAATGTCTTCTTCTCCACAATGGCTTCCTCCATTAAATAATCATGGTGACAAATATACCATAAACCTAACTGTAGGCCAATACGAGCTCCCAGTTGATGATCATCCACCACCATCTTCAACCGAATCTCCGACCGTTCCCCTTTTTTCATTTAGGGTTCATATTCTTGTCGGTTTCTACTCGGATTCATGTTCCGGTCAGAGATTTGACGGTCTCAACTTGACCAAAGAGATTCGTGTTTCTTGTGATGCACTCACCCAATCTACTCCAACCGAAGCAGAGCAGACCTTATATTCGATGATCTCCGATATGTGCATCTCTTTTCCTCTTGATCATGTCTCCTATCTTCGGAAGCACTACGGAGAAAATTACTTAGGTTGTTACTGTTCCTGTAAGGAGGAATGGGTTGAGAAACTTCAAAATTTCTTGCGTTCAACGAGGACAAGAAGTTATAATTCAGGGTACAATGTCTTGCCTCTAACTCTAAAGATAATAAAGTTGATAAACATTCCAGATAGCCTTTATAAATTATGGTGTTATTGGTATAATTTCTATCAAATGTTTGATCAGAATTTTCCAAACAAGTACCAAGAAGCCATCAGCCGACCACGTACAGATGAAGAATTGTTATGTGGAGATACGATGACAATGAAGCAAGCAAGGGAGTTGTACTTAATGTTGCTTGTAAAGATAGCCGAACTATACTGTTCTTAAAGAGAGTTGCGCTCTGGTCATATCTTTCATGAGAATTTTATGGTACAATATCCTCTATTCCCAACTGATGTCACAATTAATGTTCCAATTACTCATTCGTCACGTTAATGTGAATAATGACTACTGAAGAAGTGAAATTGAAGAGATATTCACGTAACGAATTTTGAGTTGTTGGACAGACATGAGTACATGATAGATGATTTTTTTCCCGAATTTTATTAGAGAATAGTTTAGTAGAAATTATTTATATAGTTATTTATTTAAGTATCCTAGTGTTTCATAGACCATGGTGTTTAGATATTAGTATAATTGTTATTGTATGTTATTATCATTATTATTATTTGGGGGCAAGAATGGTATTTAGATCTTTGGATGCTTTGGTTAATTTCAGAAAAACCATACAAATAATAATAATAAAATCTTGAAATAATATATGGCGAATTATATTAGAAGCTAAGTTTCACCAATTTGCAACTTTAATTTTATGTTTCCAACAGGAAAATAAATAGATTCAGAAATCTGTACACGATTTAGTTAAATTATTACCAGTTCCATAATTTGTATTTCAAGAATTCAGCCAACAGTGCTTTTTTTTTTCTTTTTCTTTTTGTAAATGATGACCATAATCTTTTATAAGAATAATCCATCACTAGTGGTTAAATAACTTTTTTATCTTATTATTTAGTCTTAGAGAAAAATTTTGAGATATTAGGCTGTCTTGCTATGATCAACTTAATGAAGGTCAACTTGTAGTTTTCTGCTATACATCATGCATGCAAATCACTCTTTCTATGTTTATGGTATGAAAAGGAAGATAATTATGAGTAGTTAGTAGAAAATTATAACCACTTTCTCTAAAAGTTAACTAATATAATAGTAGAATTAAATAACGATCAAAAGAATTAGTTGGTAGTTTGCGACCTAAGATTTCTACCCCCGGGAATTATAATAGATTTGTATTTAAAAATTAGTTTGTTTGATCTGACCGTTGAAATAAATATTTAGTACATTTTTAATAAAATAATTGTCAATATTGAAATTAGAGTGTATATTTAATTCACACCCTAGTATTATCCATTCTCATACTGAGGTCAGTTAATTCTAAAATCGTCCTTTTGGGACTGGCCCGACAACCCAGTCACATTTATTGAGCGGAACACATATCTGCAGGTATTCATGTAAGAGGTTGTGAGTCAGTCCCACCATGTCGGTGCTATAATTGAATTTTACTCTCATCCTCGCCCTTTGGTTAGTTAAGCTGAAAATGGTGCCAAGAGAGACAAATCTCTCAGCTAAGGCTTCTCCTCATTCCCTTATAAATAAGTCCCCAAGCAATAAACAGGAAGAAATTCGAAATTCCCACAGAATAGCAGCGGAAATAAAATGGGATTTCATTCTTTTACATGATTTTTCACGAGAGAGAACCAGTACCTTGTGAATAGGAATATTACCTTTATATTTTAACCGAAAGAGCCAAAATTCTGCCCGGATTTTGCTACTTTGAATCACCAACGGCAGCGTGTCAAACTCCCGTCTCTACCGGTATCCACACAATCAACCTAGTACTTGTTCGTCGATCCTCTGATGCTAGTCACGAGTACGTCGAACGTTGAAGACGATCTTCGGGAGCTTTGGTGATATATAATGGACAAAAAAAACCAGGGAAAAATAGAGACAAAAAAATGATTTTTCTTCTCTTTAGTATTCCTGAAAGTGTGCTATAGAGAAAGAAAAATTCAGATGTTGCTCTCGGCTGGGGTGGTGAGAATGGAGTGAATTGTGAAAGTGATAACAATTCATCATCTGGTGTTAGTGGAACCACCCATTAACTCCATGTTCCCAATTTTCTCTCCCCACTACTCCCTTACACACACACATACTCCCTCACACAAGTCTTTTGCCGGCTTGACTTGGTCCGACTGGTTCGGTCGATTTGGGAAAAAGGTTCTCGGCCGACCGGATTGACAAACCGGTTCGGTGGACCAGAAACGGTTCTAGGTCGACCGAGTCCGATTCAACTGGATCTGTTTGATTAATCCAGTATTAATCCGCCCAATCTAATTGAACGCTTAATCTAATTGAGCCTGCCATATCTAATTGAGCACATATATCAAATTTAAACTCCAACAAGCCAATCCAGTTGATTATAGTGTGCGAACCTTTAGGTATTTGTTATGTTGGTCGTGACAACAATTGTCAATCAGTAATGAGAGGTATCTAGCAACACATCATTACTCCCAATTCAAAAATAGTCCGGTGATTCAAGTAATCATAATTATGATCTTTTGTACTAATCACTTTGTCCTCGATATCTAGATTGAATACAAGACATGGAGAATTTCACACATGTATAGTTCAATCAATCAGTTTCTTGATTCCCGAGTAGACTAATCAAATAATATTAATATATCATATTAATTCATTTATTCTTGGCCATGAATTAGTCTCACTCTATCAAGGGGCACAAGATATCACTCATGTTATATAGGAGGGACAAATCCTTTATCTATCACAAATCATGCTAACATTGTTCATAAATGCACCCAATAAATGTCTTTATAGCCCATCTAGTTACAGATGGCGTTTGACACCATCAAAGCATATAATTACCCAAGTAGGAAATCTTGTGTGATCTCAAGTCGAAGGATTCAGATACAAACATAATCATTATAAGAACACTGTTGACATTCATATAACAATCCATTAATTGTTTTTATAAGTGGGTCAGTCTAGTATCAAATACTCATGTGTTTGACTTAATATCACAATATTTAATCACAACACATACTAGTCTCCACACATTATTGTTTTCCTCAACATTCCACAATAATGATTGACTATGGACATTTAGAATAGTTCAATTTAACAATTACATAACTATCTAAGGACGTTATTATGTTTTAATATATATACACAACCGTAATAAAAACAATAATAATGGAATTCTTGCCTTTAATGTTTCATCACATGAAAGAAAATACAACAATCTCCCACTTGCACTAAAGACAACAACATTGCCTTTTAGTGCATATTGTACATAAGAACTATCTATAAGACCAGTCCTTTTGATATCTCATACCCATGCTACAAGTATGACGATCATGTTGTTGCTGTGTTAACGGCTTCGTCAGTGGGTCGGTGATGTTATCGTCCATATGTACTTTGTAAATACTCACTTCTTCAATGATCTCACGGATCAGGTGATATCGCCGCAGTATATGTTTGGACCTTTGGTGAGACTGTGGTTCCTTTTACTTATATATGGCTCCATTCACAATGGAGATCAATCACATTTGAAATGCTAGGTACCATACCATATTCATCAATGAACTTTCGGATCCAAATCTCCTTACCAACATCTAATGCAGCTATATACTCAGTTTCAGTTGTTGAATTATAACCCGAATGCGACCCAACGTCTTCTCTATCTGTTTGGAAATTACTATCAGTGTAACCACTTACAATTAGCTTGTCTTCCCCACCATAGATTAAGAACATATCCTTAGTCCTACATCAATACTTCGGGATGTTCTTGACGGCTATCCAGTGATGTTCACCGATAGTTGACTGGTATCTGCTCGTTATACTTAAATCATACGAGACATCTGGGTGAGTACACAACATGCCATACATGATAGATCCAATTGCCGAAGCATATGGAATCTTACTCATGCGTTCTTTCTCGTCCAGTGTCACTACTAAAAAAGGCAAATTTTGCGTCCTTTGACGCTTGCTACAAAGAATACTTTTGCAGACGAGAAAACTTTTTTGCGTCAGCAATTGAGGGGTCTAGTGGAAAGGTGCCGCAAAAACTTTGCGACGAGAAACGCCTAACGCAATTAGATTTTTCAACGTGAATTTTTCAAACTGCGAAGCTTTTTTCTCGACGTGAAACTTAGCAAAAATGACTAATTTTTGCATCGCTTATAATTTCCGACGCAATCACCGACACAAAAAAACATATTGTACAACACATTATATACTGTCGAAAATAGTTTTTTTTACCTTCACAAATATTATAATACAATTATATTTATTAATTTTCTTAGCATAATTTGTTGAAAAATGATTGTTTTAATAAAATTATATTTATATTATTGTAATGGAATAATCTGACGAGATAAAATATTCACATCGCAGTAAAAGGAATGGAGTTTTTTTTGTCCAGTGATAATTGAAGAAAAATAATATACATCAACATAACAAATAATATAAATTTTAAATTTTATTCGTTGCAAAAAATGCAAGCCCGACGCTAGTAATATTTATTGACTACCCTGTTTTGTAGCTATTTTATTAATTAGCAATTAATACAATCATCCAGCCAAAAACCATGCAACAATAAAATATATTACACTAATACCTCAAAAACATTATACTAAAACAATCAAATGCAACCATTCAAAACGCCTATTATCCATTTATACAAAGTAAGTCGTGATCATTAGTTGAAGAAACAATTAAATAAATAACTTGTTATACTCCATTACTAAATCCTATCCATATGTTTTTCCAAAAGACAAAAAGTAATAGATCTAGAATAACATATTATTAAAAATGCTTCAAATATCTACTCATTCAAGACTTCATCTGAGACCACCTTTTACTACTCATGACCAGAAGACTCCACACCACCATTTTCTGTCGTAGACAAACACCCCCGATGAGGACTAGATGTATAATGAACATGTTCATAGATTTAACAAAACTAATAAATGTCCAAAGAAAACGAGTCAAACCCAAAAATTTATTCGCCAAGACCATTTTCAATAAAATCTGAGAAGATGAAATAAAGTGAAAAGATTGCAATTTTAGATTTATATATTATATATAGAGCATCCCGAAGTAAAATCTGAAAAGCTAGAGAACATCCTAAAGATGTAAACTATTTTCGACGAAACTTTTTACGACAACTGAATTCTGTCGCAAAATAATTTCCTATTTATGGAGAATTTTTTTCTGACACAAATACTAATCAGCAGTCGTAAATGCTTATCACTAAACGGCGACGTATCATTATTTGCGCTGGGGTCATTCCTGACGCAAATAGTAGTTATTTATAATGGTATACGCCTGATGCAAAAAATAGTGACAAGAAAACTTATATTTCTAGTAGTGTGTCTTAGCATATTGTTGTCTTGAAAGAATAGTACCAATTGCTATAGGACAAAGAACCTTTTTGGACTCTTGCATACTAAACCGATTTGGCACTTTGTTTATATATGTACTCTGACTTAGGCCAAGAAGTCTACGTGATCTATCTATATAGATCTTGACCCATAAGATGAAGCTTGATTCACCTAAGTCTTTCATAGAGAAACATTGCCTCAACCAGACCTTTACAGATTCCAATGTTAGAATGTCATTCCCTATAAGTGGTAATGTCATCTACATACAAAACTAAGAACACAACTGAGGTTCCACTAAACTTTTTATAAACACAAGGTTCATCAACATTCTTGATAAAACCGAACTGATGTACGATTTTGTCAAAACGTCGATTCCACCTTCTAGAAGCTTGCTTTAGTTCATAAATTGACTTCATTAGCTTACATACTTTATTGGCATTATTTGGATCAACAAAACCTTCGGGTTATATCATATACACGTCCTCATCAAGGTTTCCGTTAAGGAAAGCTGTTTTGACATCCATTTGCCAGATCTCATAATCATAGTATGCTTCTATTGCAAGCAAGATTCGAATGGATTTGAGCATAACTACAGGGAAAAATATTTCATCATAGTCAATACCATTAATTTGTTTAAAATCTTTCGCGACAAGTCGCCCCTTGTACGTTTGAACGTTCCCTTCCATGTCAGTTTTTAATTTAAAAACCCACTTGCACCATATTGGGGTTACCCCGTCAGGCGCATCAACCAAGATCCATACTTGGCAAGTATACATGGAATCCATCTCGGATCTCATGGCCTCAAGCCATTTCTCAGAATCTGAACTAGTAATTGCTTGTTTGTAGGTTGTACGTGTTAGAGGAATAACCGGGTCACACATAAATGCGCAGCGGAATAAAACTTGACCCGCCTCTACCAGGATCTTCCACGAGTAAGAACCTACGACTATGGGATAGTGTTTTACCTTATATTGATGCTAGAATGGCTGAAACGCTTTCAGCGGTATGTTGTCACGAACGGAACACCACAATGCAGGCTCCGTCTCTCCCAGTATCCACTCGATCTTCCGGGGATGGTCTTCTACTGCTTGGTGCTAGCCAACGCCTTGTAGAAGCTTTGAAGACACTCTTCAATGGAGTATGTATTTCAGACCTTATCAGAAGAATAAGATACAGGATTTCTAACTTCTTTCCTATTAGTAAAAAGCTAGAAAACAAGTCTAGAAATCTATCTTTTCTTTTCTCTCTAAAACTCACTTTTCTCTCTTCTCTCTAAGCTTAAAAAGCTGGAGAAAAACTGATTAGAATGAATGGGAAAAATCAGTATTTTTCCCTTAGTCTATCAAGAGAGAGTGGGGAGAGATAAAGGGGAAAGTGGGAGATCATGGAGGAAACCACTCCTCCACTTTCTCCTCTCCTTTAACCTCTAGATAAGAGACATATGAGCTCAAAATATGTGTCCAATTTTCCAGCCATAAGGTCGGTCCAAAACGGGTCGGTCGGCCCAACCCGATTAAGGGCCCAATCCAATCCCGGCCCGGCCCAATCGAATTGGCGCACCTAAGATTAAATGTACTCCAACAAGCCCAATCCAGTTGATCTATGAGTGCGACCCAAGAGGTATCTATGACGTTGGCCGTGACATCATATGTCACAGGTAATGAGAGGTATCTAGCAACGCATCATTACCCCCAATTCATAAATATCTGGTGATTTATCATAATCACAACATTTGACACTTGTAGTTAAATCCTTTTGTCCTTGATATCTAGATTGAACACAAGTCATGGAAAAGTCACACTTGTATTGTCCAATCTTTTAGTTTCTTGATTCGCGAGTAGACTAATCAAATGACATCAATATCATATACTGATTCACTTGTTCATGGCCATGAATTAGTCGGGACTCCATCAAGGGGGCCCAAGATATCGCTCCCTGCTATATAGGAGGGACAAATCCTTTCTCGCATCCCACTCATCCCGAACAAGATTCGTGATATACCCAATAAATGCCTTTATTGCTCACCCGATTCACGGATAGCGTTTAACATTATCAAAGCATAACACTAGCCATGCAAGAACTCTTGTGAGACCTCAAGTCGAAGAATCTCATATACAACCCAGTCAAAATTTTGAGAAACACCGTTGACTATTATATGACAACCCATGGTGTGTTTCTCATGTCGGGTCCTGTCCCAAGATAATGATTCTCTAATCATATATACCTATGTGACGATCCGATATCTTATATCAATCACTACACATACTAGTCTTGCGCATTATTATTGTCCTCGAAGATTCCAAAATAATGTTCGACTAGGGGACGTTTCGAATAGTATCTCATAACAATTATAAATACTATTCTAAGGACATATTATTTATTTATGTTGTTAAGAACGATGAAACATAATGAATAATACTGGAATTAATTGCCTTTTATTCATCAAAATGAAAATTACATTAAATACTAGTACAATAATCTCCCACTTGCACTAAAGACCCAAATTACAATAAATGGTCTTTAGTGGCATACTGATGATCTGTCTCTAAAGATCAGTCCTCCGGATATCGGATACCCATGGAGCTAGTGTGACGATCATGCTGCTGCTGCTGACAGTGGCTTCGTCGGTGGATCGGCGACATTGTCCGCCGAATCTACTCTACATATATGCACATCACTCTCTCTATAATCTCGCGGATTAGGTGAAATCGCCGTAGTACATGTTTGGACCTCCGGTGAGATCTAGGTTCCTTAGATTGGGAAATAGCCCCATTGTTATCACAATAGAGGTCTATCGGGTTCGCAATACTAGGAACCACATCGAGGTCGGAAATAAATTTCCCGATCCAAATCGCCTCCTTAGCCGCTTCACAAGCTGCTATGTACTCGGCCTCTGTCGTAGAATCTGCGATGGTTGATTGCTTTGAATCTGCGCCACTCACAAGACCTCCATTCAAGTTAAACACATATCCGGATTGCGATCGGAAATCATCTCTGTCGGTTTGGAAACTAGCATCGGTGTAACCACTTACAACGAGCTCATCCGCCTCTCCATAAATCAAGAATGTATCCTTAGTCCTTCGCAAGTACTTGAGGGATATTCTTGATCGAGATCTAGTGACGTTCACCGTAATTAGATCGGGTATCTCGCTCGTAATGCTTAAGGCAAACGAGACATCCAGGGCGAGTACATATCATGGCGTACATGATGGATCATATGGCGAAGCATAAGGAATCTCTTTCATGCGTTCTAATTCGCGAGCGTTTTAGAACACTGTTCCTTCGACTGTAACGAGTACCATGTGCCATAGGACAAAGTCCTTTCTTAGACTCTTGCATGCTAAACCGCTTTAGCACCTTGTCTATGTATGTACTCGACTTAGGCCAATGAGTCTCTCTGGATCTATCTCTATAGATCTTGACTCATGAGAATATAGTCAGCTCGCCTAAGTCTTTCATAGAGAAACACGTACTCAACCAAGCCTTTGCAGACTTTTAAGGTTGGTATGTCGTTTCCAATGAGTAGTATGTCATCTACATACAAAACCAGGGAATACAATTGAGCTCCCACTAACCTTTTTGTAAACACAAGGCTCATCCTCATTTCTAATGAAGCCAAACTCACTGGACGGCATCATTAAAAGCGGATGTTCCAGCTTCGAGAAGCTTTCGCTTGAGTCCATAAATGGATCTCTCAAGCTTACATACTTTTCCAACATTCTCCCGGGAGTGACAAAACCTTCAGTCGTGTCATATACACATCCTCATCAAGTTTTCCATTAAGGAAAGCGGTTTTGACATCCATTTGCGGGATTTCGTAGTCATAGTAAGTCTGCAATAGCAAGCAAAATCCGAATGGACTTGAACATAACTACAGGGGAAAAAGGTCTCATCATAGTCAATACCATGAATTTGTTTGAAACCTTTCGCAACCCAGTAGCCCTCATGACGTTTGTACATTCCCTTCCATGTCGGTTTTAATCTTAAAAACCCATTTGCACCCTATGGGAGTTACCCTTCAGTGGATCAACCAAGATCCAGACTTGGTTTGTGTACATGGAGTCCATTTCGAATCTCGTGGCCTCAAGCCATTTCTCGAATCTGGGCTATTAATCGCTCGTTTGTAGGTTGAAGGTTCATCGTGATCCACAAACATAACATCACCATGTTCCGTTATGAAAAAATCCAAATTTTTTCTCGGAGGTGGGACGACGAACTCTACCGGACCTCACGCAATTCTTGTGTTTCTTGAATCAGTGCTGTCTGCACAATCTGTTTGTGGCACTCGCTGCACAACAACTTCGTGGAGTCTGTTCAATTTCCATCTCATCATTAGTGCTAGTTTGAGAGTCCGGAACTTCGTAAAGTTCTACACTACTCCCACTTGTGTTTCTAGAAACAAATTCTTTTTTCTAGAAAGACTCTCGTGCGAGCAACAAACACTTTGTTCTCGTTAGGGATATAAAAGTAGTATCCTTTAGTTTCCTTAGGATAACCTACAAATATGCACTTTTCGATTTTGGAGCCGACTTTATCGGAAGTCGAGCGTTTTACAAACGCTTCACGACTCCCAAATCTTGAGGAAAGACAAACCGGGACGCTTCCCTGATCCCATAACTCGTATGGCGTCTTTGCAACCCGGGATTTAGATGGAACGCGGTTAAGTGTTAAAGATGTCTGTCTCTAGTGCGTGTCCCCAAAAGGAATCGGGGCGGGCTCGTGTGACTCATCATAGAACGAACCATATCTAATAAGGTTCTGCTCCTCCTTTCAAATACACCATTCCATTGTGGAGTAGGCTGGAGGAGAAAGTTGTGAAACGATTCCACAAGCTTTTAGATAGTCACTGCAAATTCTTGACTCAAGTATTCTCCTCCTCGATCGGATCGAAGAACCTTAATACTCTTGCCAAGTTGGTTTTCTACTTCAAGTTTAAACTCTTTAAACTTAGCAAATGCTTCGGATTTGTGTTTCATCAAGAACACATATCCATACCTACCGAAGTCACTGCAAAGGTAATGAAGTAGAGGTAACCACCCTCGCATGTATATTAAAAGGGCCACATACATCACTATGTATTAGTCATAATAAAGCATCGGCTCTCTCACCTAGCTTAGTGAAAGGTGATGCTCGTCATCTTACCCAACAAACAAGATTCGCATCGATCATAAGACTCGAAGTCAAATGATTCCAATGACCCCATCTTTATGGAGTTTGGATACGCGATCTTCGCTTATGTGGCCTAAGCGACAATGCCAGAGGTATGTCGGATTAGAATCATTAGTCTTAATCCTTTTGGTATTTATGTTTAAAATTGGCATATCAAGGTCTAAAATATATAGACCATTAATTAAAGAGGCGCTTGCATAAAACATATTATCCGAAATAACGACAATCGTTGGTTTTTGATCGAAATTCAAAACCGTTCTTGTCCAAACAAGAAACCGAAATAATATTTTTAATTAAACTAGGTACATAGAAACAGCTTTTCTAAACCCAAAACAAGCCCTCGAAGGCAAAGTAAAAGTACAAGTCCCTACAGCTAGTAGTCGCAACACGTGCTCAGTTGCCTACTCGTAGTTCCACTTCACCCTTTGCCAACTCTCTACTCCTTTGCAGCTCCCCGCACATTAGTACAAATGTGAGAACCACATCCCAGTATCAAATACCCAAGAAGTAGTTGTATTTAAATTGATATCAATCATATTAATATCTATAACATAAATACCTGAGCCCGTAGCAACAATTGCTTTCTCCTTTTCCAGCCTTTTCCCTGCAAGATAGCTTTTGCAGTTCCTTTTCCAGTGACCCTTCTCACCACAATGATGACAGATAGAGTCCTTGGCTACACCACCCTTAGGTTTCGAGTGCATTGTTGAAAGTGGTTTGCTTGCCCTCGGGCTTACCTTTCATTTGCCTTTGGGTTTCGCAAAACCTTTGCCTTTGCCCTTTTGCACCATCGATATGGTGTTGGGCTTGGACTTGCCTATTTCCTTCTCGGCAGTCCTTAGCATATTCAACAACTCGAGCAATGGCTTGTCAATTTCATTCATGTGAAAATTCAGAATGAATTGATCGAATGACTCGAGCAACGATTGCAAGATCAAATCGAGTCGACGACTCTTGTCCCAAAGGAAATCCCAATTTTTCAAGGTTCGAACATAACCTATCATCTTAAGAACGTGAGTTCCCTACTGGCATTCCCTCGGACATTTTGCACTCGAAAGAGAGATTTCGATACATCGAATCTCTCTCGGCGTGCTTGCCCCTCGATATAGTTGCTTCGAGTGAGCCAAACGATCTCATAAGCCCCCATGTCCTCATGTTGCTTCGAAGCTCGGAGTTCATGGTGACAAGCATGAGGCTAGACACATCTAAAGCATCACTAACATGCTTCGATAAGCGATCCCTTTCAGCTGCCGTAGCACGAGCCTCTCGGTATAGCAGAATAGGGTCGTTCCGGGACATACAGACTTTCTTTCATGCTTGAGAACGATTCTCAAGTTCCTGAACCAGTCGAGGAAGTTAACTCCCTCTAATTTGTCCTTCTCAAGGATAGAACGCAGTGATAGTGTTTGGTTTGAATTTGCCATTTTCTACAACAAAAATATATGCAAAGTAATACCGATTTAAAATCATTATTAGGTCTTTATCTTTTTAATGATTTCTCCCACTATTTTCTTCGAGTGAATAACCCTCAATATCAACTCGGAAAGTTCGTTAACTTTCTAGCGGGCCAAGATCCATATTTCACCTCGTTCTGAGTCAGCTTTGGCTGATCGCCCAAAACTTAGTTATTTAGGTAGGCAACGTTTGCCAATTACATCAAATTATGTAATTCTTGGTTAGTTGAGTGAATAACATTTATTCAAGCGTATCATTATACACTTTTCTCAACTCTTTTGCCTCTAGATCCTCAATCCATTTATTGAGATAATCCAGTTAATTAGGACCCTAAGTTTTAGCCGGCGGATATCACAACTTATCCTTCGCGCCTCACCCGGATAGACATGTATGCACAGCTTTGGCATGTCCCATACTTATGTCGATCTAGGCCTTGACGAGGGCCAAACTTAGGAAGGCACTAATTAATATTTTAAATGAAGGATTTTGTTTTTAACAATCTCACCAGAAAGCATAAATAAAAGCAGTTTATGCTTATATACATATGCATCCAATACATAAAAGTAAAAATGCAATAGTAATCGCTAAGATCCTATTCGGTTTTTCCAAGCCAATGGAAAAACCGTGAAGTCAATCTAAGGTGTGAAAAGAAAAACATCTATTCTACACCGTCTTGACCCTCGGTTGGTTGCCTCCATATCTTCATCATCTCAAATTTGTACCTTCTCCTAATCTAGAATTACAAAATTTCTAAGGAAACCTCGAGTTACATTCGAGGGGATATTCAAAGGAAAAATTACAACTTTTGATATTTAAAAGGCACGATACGCAGATCGTATTATAAAATAAAACCAACAGGGTAAAGGCGATTACTATGCATCATGCTCAATTAACATAACATTTTATGGAAAAACGAGCAAGCAGACAAACAAATGAACATTTCATATTGTCTCGAGGTTCGATCGGCCGGTCGTGGTCTTGGTCGATCAAGACCAACTCGGATCGTCCGAAGACCAACTTGGTTGATCCGAACAAGTATCATTTAGCTACTGTCTTGCCTCGGTCGACCGAAGATGAGTCCCGGTCGACCGAAGTGACAAAAACTGAGAGTTTTTCCAGCTTTTGAATGACTTAAAAACTGGAAATTCTCAACAGATATACATACATAAAGCTGGAAAAGCATGTCATACATGATTTATTACATTTCTAGCAATCCTAAGGCATGCATAACATAGATTCATAATCTATATTCAAACACTATAACACTTAAAGTCTATAGGGTACTCATGAGTGGCTCTGATACCACTGTTAGAGGAATAACCGGGTCACACATAAATGCGCAGCGGAATAAAACTTGACCCGCCTCTACCAGGATCTTCCACGAGTAAGAACCTACGACTATGGGATAGTGTTTTACCTTATATTGATGCTAGAATGGCTGAAACGCTTTCAGCGGTATGTTGTCACTGAACGGAACACCACAATGCGAGCTCCGTCTCTCCCGAGTATCCACTCGATCTTCCGGGGATGGTCTTCTACTGCTTGGTGCTAGCCAACGCCTTGTAGAAGCTTTGAAGACACTCTTCAATGGAGTATGTATTTCAGACCTTATCAGAAGAATAAGATATAGGATTTCTAACTTCTTTCCTATTAGTAAAAAGCTAGAAAACAAGTCTAGAAATCTATCTTTTCTTTTCTCTCTAAAACTCACTTTTCTCTCTTCTCTCTAAGCTTAAAAAGCTGGAGAAAAAATGATTAGAATGAATGGGAAAAATCAGTATTTTTCCCTTAGTCTATCAAGAGAGAGTGGGGAGAGATAAAGGGGAAAGTGGGAGATCATGGAGGAAACCACTCCTCCACTTTCTCCTCTCCTTTAACCTCTAGATAAGAGACATATGAGCTCAAAATATGTGTCCAATTTTCCAGCCATAAGGTCTGTCCAAAACGGGTCGGTCGGCCCAACCCGATTAAGGGCCCAATCCAATCCCGGCCCGGCCCAATCGAATTGGCGCACCTAAGATTAAATGTACTCCAACAGTACGCTCATCATGTCAATAAACATAACATCATCATGTTATGTTACGAAAAATCCAAATTTTTCTGGTGATGTACGAGCTCCTGCATTTCGTCTGCGGAATTACAAAAGCTAATGTCTTACAACGGACGAACCTGCAGACGATCACTTCGTCCACGCCTACCTACGGTCGACCGCTGAACTTTGGCACTCCTTCTGTGGATGATATCGCGAACGATTGGTTCGTCCGTGGCATTCATCTACAATCTGTGTTGATGAGTTTTAAACTTCTTTTCTTTCCGTGTTCGTGTCTAGTGCATTGTGTGTGTTGTGCAGTGTACCCGCAGTGTTAAGTGTGTCGTGTCTTGTGTCTTTTCAAAAGGGGTATTTTGGGAAACGGAAAACTATTTTTGTGTCTTGTCTGATACTTTATCCCAGAGGTTGTATGGGCCTTACTGAGCCTCAAAACTCAGTCATTTATCTTTTCTTATTTTGCAGATGACGTAGATGCTGATCCTTATTATGGTGAATATGCTTGGGAAGAAGAATACCAAGAGTGATTCATAATCTGATAGGTGATAGAAGAATAATAGTTGAACACTAGTTTATTTCATTTATTCTTTAGAACACTTATTTCATTTCCATTTGTGTAATGATGAACCATTTCAGTTGTAATACCTTTAATTTCGCTGTTTAACTTTTATTTTGTATTATTTTATCATAATGAATTCCCTTTTAGTAACCTTATTGTGGGTTTTGGTGTCTCATCGAACAAATGAGATCATTGTCATGTCACCATTCTGGTTGCGGGGATATGGCACCAATAATATGTTTTAATAATTCAATTACAATATTGCTAAGAAATAATAGTAAAACATTAGGATTGATTATGTCACATTTAAACATTTTTATTTTCAATCAAGTCGGTATGAAAACGGTTGTCTGTTCATACAATGAGACTATAACTTTCTCAATGGGTCCAAAATAAGGGGTAGTGTCAATTACACAAAATATTTTCCCATAACTATGATTAAAATAGTTTTGTTTTTCAAATTTAAGATTTTATTACAAAAAAATTTAAATATAATATTTTAAATAAAATTAAAACAAGCCCATGCAATGCACGGGCAATGAGACTACCAAATCTTTTGAATAATTGAAAGATAGGGGAGTCATACTATACCATGAGTGTTAAAGTTCAATTGAGCTTCAGTATTTACTTAAACTTTCAGAAACTAAATGCCAGATTAAGAAACTAAGCGCTAGATTCAGAAGCTAATGAATAAAAATGCCAGATTTCTCTACCTGTTCTTCCTAAAACAGAAGTAACCAGAGACACGAGTACTTTCATCTTCGTTCATTAGGAAGTTTAAAACTTATAATCAAATCAATTAGAAAAATACACTTAAAATAAAAAATTAATTTTCTCTCATGTGAGTTGACACTTTTAATCTACATGTATTGCATTCATCGGTCAGGTACAAGTTTTAAATTTGTTCATGAACCAAGATAAAATTACTCGAGATGCACACAGACATTTAGGGTTCGAATTACCTTTTCATTATGCCGGCCGATGACAGAGGAAGAGCTTGGAGACACATAAAAACAGAGGCAAAAATGGAAATTGGAATCGATCAAGGAAGATAATAAATTTGTGTTTGAAAAAGTCGCTGAATTAAACAGAGAAGATAGAACTGAAGAGTTTGGGTTGATAGAGAATATTTGTTTTTGTCTAAAATGATTTTTTTTTAATTTTTGGGTCGGGTTTTAACTCAACCCGATCCCAATGGGAAAAATAACTAACTCGGGACGGATCGTGCGATCCAACGTTCCTCGAGTTCGATCTCACGAGTTTAACCGATACCACTTGATCGTCAATCCTACTCGAAATCTAACACGTAAGGGAATCTAATACGCAAGGCGATTCTACGAGTTTTGACTTCTTTGGATACGAGTAATCCACTTGAAATTCACCCCCATTTACAATAATGGTTAGTAAATTAGCTCGATTGCACAAAACATCTAGCTATGCAAAAAAGGGAGGTCAAAGAGCTATTTGATTCCCCATTTTAGTCATGATTGTTCAGCATACTATATGGAAGAGAGATCCTCATAAATAGTCTTGATACCTGGCCTCTCAGATACCCAGCATATACAACGCAAAGCAATGCCAATGACCTCCTTCATTCCCTTCTCTGCTGCAGGGATTCCCATCTCGGACACCAATGCAGCATCAAAACAATCTGACCCACGACCTTCTGTAGCCCTCAACCTTACCCAATCAGTCAAGTCAACTCCCCCATCTTCACCAGAGACAACATCACCGGCACATTTTCCAGTTAGTAGTTCCAGTAATATGACTCCAAAAGCATAAACATCGGACTTGAAGGATGGAAGTGGCTTCTTAGATGCAGCCAACTCTGGTGCACGATAACCTAACACCCCGGCATCAAGAATCTGTTCGATGGTGCCTGCCTGGGTCATGAGTCGATGTAGACAGTAATCAGCTACACGTGCATTAAGATCTGCACCATCTAACAGTATGTTGTTTGCTTTAAGATTTCCATGTGGAATGGCACGATCAAAATGGAGATAATTCAGGCCACGTGCGACATCAACTGCTATCTTTAGCCTTTGTGCCCATGTTAGAGGTGGACCTTTTCTTCCAGGCCGATCTGCAGAAGCAGAGAAACAATCCTAACATTAAAGTAGTACTTTTTATTCGTAATCTTTAAAATGAGTAACCATGTGGCTAAAATTCAGACCAAGTTAATAAATTTGCAGTCTCGTACAGATCTAGGTGGACAATAGTATCTTTGAGGAAGCATTGGAAAGTTACAAGAACCTAGAGGACCAAGACTACCACCTGAACCACAGACCCTTCTTCCCACCACCCAACCAAAACATAAAACAAACGAGAAGAGATGAAAAAAAAATTGCACAAAATACAAAAAGGCAATGCACTTAAAATTATGACTACAAAATTTCATGGCAGAATGCCGATTCCAAGAATTTTCCCAGGAAACTGGATTATGGCCAAGATTAATTAGCATGTTATTTGGAAAGAAAATGAATCCCCAAGATGAGGCAAAAAACCTACTTACTAATCTCCATAGATTGACCTGAGACAGGGAGAAAACCAAAAGGATAGTAAATAACATGGATAGGTCTTTCATGAATAGGCAATCAACTGAGGCCTCATGATCTGTGAAGCATTCACCTGCTTGCTGCAATAGTAATTACTATCAGAAAGAATCCATAACCAATACGAAGAACACACGATAGCTACTTTACACCCACTTGTCAGACAAACAAGACCCTTTTTCAATCTACTTGTGTAAATGCTGCATTATGTTCCCTTTCCATAATCTGGAACCATGTGTAGTTAACAGAATAGATGATCTAAATAGACTTCAAAATCTACTTTTGACTACAACATTGTTCTCAATAGAAGGTTACCATATAAACCCTGTGCTTGTTTAGTTCTCTACAAATTTCAAGTTGTCTAAAACCACAAAGAATGGACGAGAGAGAAAAACAAATAGGGGCGCAAAAAAAAAAAAAAGAACAGCGGAAGTATCATGTTGAGCACATACAGCCAACCAGAAAGAAAAATAGAGAAGGTAATACAAACAAGAAACAAGAAACAAGGGTATTAAATTGAAGGGGGAAAAAACAATGAAGTAGAACAAGAGTATACCATATAGAAAACTTGCAAGACTTCCAGGAGATATGTAATCTGAAAGAATTAACTTCTCATGCTGTGTTGGTCCCCAATAGTAGCCTCTTAAAGTCACAACATTTGGATGCCTAATATTTGCAAACTTTTTAGCCTCTTTAGCAAAATCCTTTCTTTGCTTCGCCACTCCTTCTCTTAACCATTTTACGGTCAAGAACAATCCATTATCTAGTGTTGTCCTATAAGATGTACCATGACTGCTCCTCCCAAGGACTTCAGCTGGGGCCTTTGATAGTTCCTCGGGCGTAAATGAGACTGTATCATCAAGAAAGTACAGCTCACCAGCCAGGCGATCTGGCGACCTAACATCCAATCTAGCAAGACTCTCAGCCGTGTAGGAATCTCCAGAATCAGGTGACCAAGAAAAAAGGCTAGCCTTTGAGGGGGAAAAACCAGTTATAGCTGCCATTTTCTCATCAGGACTAATCATCCCAGAAGATGATCCTTTACGCGAAGTCATAATGTCCTCTGCTGAGACTACCATACCATCAGCACCATCTCTTCCAGCAATTGTTGACATATTTTTTGGGGCTTGTTGACCAATGGCTTTGCTTGTTACAGTTGGCAGAGGCCTCTTTGATACGCACTTGTAATGAAAAAGAATGGCAAGCAGGATAAGAATGACAACAGCAACTACACAGGCAATGATTATTACTACTTTGATAATCGTTTTCATTGGTCTTTTCTTTGAATTTTTGCCTGGAACATTTTCTGATCCACCCGGAGGATTTGGAAATTGTAATGCTGAGTTGCCAGGGTAAAAGGAAGACAGAGGAAATTTTCTTAAGTTTTCAGGAACAACCCCAGAAAGATCATTGTATGATGCATTAAAGCTTTGGAGACTATCAGGTAAATTCTTAGGCAACGGACCGCTGAATTGGTTGTGTGAAATGTCCAGCGAATCTAGTGATTTAATAGCACCAATAGAAGTTGGAATAGAGCCAGAAAAATTATTTCCAGCAATATTCAGCACTTCAAGTCCAGATAAAGATCCGAATTCATCAGGAAAAAAGCCATTCAGTTGATTATGAGAAAGATCAAGAACATGAAGGTGTGACTCATTAGTAGGAGAAAAATCAATGCTTCCGACCAGAATGTTTCTCTGTAGGTGAATTTCTTGAAGTGTGGGTGCCATAAATATAGTAGTTAGAAGAGATCCTCCCAATTGGTTGGAACTGAGATCTAAGACCGCAAGCTTAGGAAACTGCGTAATGACTTTAGGAAGGGAACCATTTAAGGTATTATGTGAGATGTTCAGGTAATTCAAGCGCAAGAACTGAGCAGTTACCAGCGGGATGGACCCAGTCAAACGGTTTCGACTGAGATCAAGAATTTCAATGTTTCCCCACTTTTGCATCCTGGTCAAATTTCCATCAAATTGGTTATTTGATAAATCCAGTACCTCACAACTTCCTGTCAGCAATGGAAGGTCTCCAGATAGGGCGTTTGAAGATAGATTAAGTGTGTGCAATGTGGTTGATGTTATCATACTAACGGCTCCTGCAAAAGCAAATTCAGAAGTCAAGACCATGAAGCAAAATCAGAATAGAATACCATATAATTCAGTTGATTGCTAAGAAAGCCTATTAATATGGAAATGGATTATACCTGTGAGATTGTTGTTGCTCAGGTCCAACTCAGTTAGAACAAGCGCATCACCTTTCAAAAGGTTACTAGGAACGAATCCTGAAAACCGGTTATTACTGACTTTGAGGATTTCAAGCTCATATACAAAATTAAAACCAGGTAATTCTCCAGTGAGCTGGTTGTAGCTCAAATCCAAAACCTTCAAGTTTTGGAATGCTTGTCCCTCACCAACAAGGGATCCCGTCAGCTGATTGCGGCTTAGATTCAAATACTTGACAGTCTCAGATATCCCAGGTAAAAGCTTCTGCTCCTCAGAAGTAGAACTAACTAGCATGTTATCACCAAGATCAACATGAGTAGCAGTCGTAAGCAGCAAGAACTCGGGGTCAATGTTACCATCAAACTTGTTGCCATGCAAATCAAGCACCTCAAGATTGGTCATCAGCTCAAAACCTTTCGGGATTTTCTTTGTAAACCCATTAAGGGATAGATTAAGAGACACCAAAGTGGTCAACCTTAGCAGAGTCGGCGGCAAAAGCCCAGAGAAGGAGTTGTGACTCAAGTCCAGAGACTGGATTGATCGAAGACCTGAAACGGTATCAGGAATGAGGCCAGTAAAGTTGTTTCCTGATAAAGAAAGATTCTTCAAGCTCCCCAATTTGCCAATCCCAGGTGGCAAAGTTGAGAAGAACAGGTTTTCAGATAAATCCAAATACTCAAGGCTCTTGAAGTCGCCAATGTTGTAGGGCAGTTTCCCAGTAATGGAGTTGTTTGAGAGTGAAAGCTTAACAAGCATTGTAAGGTTAGAGAACACACTTAAATCCGCATCTCCCGATAAGCCAAGGTTGTCAAGGACAACAGCTACAACATTGCCACCATTGCACATGATACCATTCCAAGAGGACGGACACCGGTTGAAGTCAATGGACTCTTCATTCCATGACTGGAGTACATAACCAGTTGGATCGTGCTTAATTCCTTTCCTAAATTCGAGCAATGTCAATATATCCTGTGAAGGAAGCTGCCCCATAGCAGACCCTAAACAAATTACCAAGGCACAAACACTAATTAGCTTCATACTAGCCCCCCCAAAAGATACTTCAACCAACTGAGATTTAAACTGGGTGCAAGAATCTGATATCAAATCCCAAAATCCGAACCAATTTAACACCTTAAAAACACCAAATGAGCTCAAGTAAAAACCAAAATCCAGATATACCAAAGCTATCGGCTGGCAAATTAACCATTCAACTGAAGATTAATGGGACCAAACTGAGCAAAGCAATCCTTTTTAAACAGGATAACAATGAAGGACCAAAATTTCTACCCAATGTTATACTGCATTCCACTGATTCTTCTATAAAAGACGAAGAGGAATCACCAAATATCCAACAAAAGAACACCAATTCTAAGCTAAGCTAGACCAAGAAATGCCACAGCTGCAGTGATTGAATTAGAGTAATACCTGACAGAAAGAAACCACAAGAAACTGAGTCAAGTTCAGAGATCCACACAAAAAGATAACCAAACATTTCTCCCTTTTAAACAGAAAATGCAGCTCACTCTGATACAGCTAAAAGCTCATAGAATGGATATTACCTTGCAAAATGAAATAAAAGAACACCCTGAGATTTCTTTCATGTACCAAAAAGTTCCTAAAGTGGTACACTGGAACTGAACTCAGAGCTAGAGCCAGAAAAGATGATGAAAAAAGTCCTCAAATCTGCATTAAATGCAATTAAATATGAATGGACCCAAAAAAGCTCTGGGCTTTATGAACCCTGATAGCAACACTAATTAGCTTCAAATAAAACCAAAGCACCTACTAAAAATTACTTAACTTTTTACTTAGCAGGAAAATGCTTTACTACTAGAATTTTGGGGATAGAAACTCTAAACCCCAAATTGAGGGTCTTAAATGACTATCTTACCCCCTGTTGGTATAAGGGATTCACCCAACTATAAGGGCAAAAAGGTTCGAAAAAATATTTTAGTCAATATTTTAGCCAATAATTCTAATAGCCTAGAAAAAAAAAATCTACTAAAAATCACTAACCCCTACTGTATCGCTATATAATAATAATAATAATTACATAAAAACCCAAAAAAGAAAAGAGAAAGAAACCATAAAGGTAGTGCCTTTGTCACCAGTCCGGCGAAACCATCCTAGCCGTCGGATGGAATTTTGAACGCTCCAAATCTGGAGAGAGAAAAGTTGCGGCTGACAATAAAAAATAATTAAAAAAAATGTTATATAATGAAAGGGTACATATGTAATTTTACAAATAAATGATTGGGTTACCGAGGAGGAGAGAGAAAAGTTGCGGCTGAACAAAAATACATGTTCTTCTTTAGAGAACACATGTTCTTGTTCTCTAACCAAAAACATGTGTTCTCTAAAGAAGAACATGTGTTTTTGTTCAACCGCAACTTTTCTCTCTCCTCCTCGGGAACAAAAAGTAACACGCAACCGTCACATCGATTGGGTTACCGAGGAGGAGAGAGAAAAGTTGCGGCTGAACAAAAACACATGTTCTTCGTTAGAAAACATGTGTTCTCTAACGAAAAACATGTGTTTTTGTTCAGCCGCATCTTTCCTCTCTCCTCGGGAACAAAAAGTAACACGCAAAGTTTATCCCTAAAATACCCCTATTTTGATACAGCCGTTGGATCAAAAAGTATAAAATCCAACGGTTGGGATCGTATCCCGCACCGTACAGAATTTTGCGGGTCCGCATAGGAGCCGCGACGCTTTGTCACACCCTCCCCGCGGCTCAAATGCTCAACAATTTTTTGTTCAACAAATTACATTTTTCGAAAATTAAATAAACAAAAATTAAAATATTAATATTAGTCTATTATATATGACTTTCATATCACTAATTTTATTTAATAGAGTAATATTGATATTTTGATTTTAAAAATATCTTAATTTTCGCTAAATATAGTGAAAGTTTTATATTTAGAAATGGAGGTAGTATTTGAAACAGTGTTTTCTTTATAACAATTGTTCGTAACGGGAAGTTCCAAAACATTTTACTAAATGTAAGTTTCAATCATTAAAATTTTAATCCGAAAAATGTAATACTACTACATTCATTCTTCAATATTAATCTTTTATATAGCACTTGTATACTATTAATTATATTTTAAAAGTAATATCGATATTTTAATTTAAAAAATAGTGTATTTTTTTTTTTATTTTTTTTCCTATATGTAATAAATAATTTATATTAAAGAATGAAAATAGTAATTTTCACATGCAGAACTTATAGTATTTCACAACAGAGCGGGCCATCTTATCCTAAATTCTCGTCAATCTCTCTACAACATCAATCACTCTACTTGGAAAATGTTTGGTTTGAGTTTGGGATTTGGTCTCAAAATTGGTGAGAAAATACAAATTTTGACCTAAAAAATTGACGGGAGAATTTCAAATTCAAATTTTTTTGTTCAAATATTCGTTGAAATTGAAAATTTTCAATTTATTTCTTTAAAAAAATTCAATTTCAACGAATATTTGAACTAAAAAATTTGAATTTGAAATTCACCCGCCAATTTTTTAGGTAAAAATTTATATTTTTCCACCAATTTTAAGACCAAACCCAACCCCACTATTAATTTATCTCTCTCTCTCTGAAAAAAGAAGTAATAGTGTGGGTAACCCATTATAATAAAGCAAAATTTTGTCTTCTGTTTTATGCTTTGGAATTTTGTTGGAGACTTCGAGGGCCTTTTATGAATTATGATAAAAGAACTGTCCAGTTCATCTTTTGAGGTTTAGTATAGTAATTATAATATAATATATTTCCAGTAAATAGCAAATCTTTTCAATAATAAAAAAACAAAAGCTGCAACAAAAAAGACGGGGGGGGGCGGGGGGGGTGGCAATGAAGTAGCGGGAAATGGAATGTGTTTTTGCATAATCAATAACTTCGCCCGCCAAAACAGGTAGATAATCTTGGCAACACATAGTGGACGTCAACAGTATTTATTAAATCTTGTTTACTGAGAATTGTTTGTGGTACTGTTTTATGGGGTGAAAATCGTCTGTCTCCATTCCTGTCCCTCAATCCTGTCCTCAACCAATCAGAATTTACTATATAATTATTTTTTCTAATTATATATACACAGGGTGAATTGTGATTGGTTGGGGACACACATGGGGACACACACGAGGACAGAGTATTTTTTGCCGTTTCATGGATAGAGATGCTAATAATGTCGCGATTATAGTTCAGAACAAACAAAATTACACATTATTAACACTTGTTGTTAAAATTTACTAGTAGTTTTTAACAATTATGTGTCAACTTATTATAATTTATAGGCAAATTGACTTTACATGTTCAAAAACTATTTTGCTTTGGTGATTATTGTCCAAAATCTTTTTTTTTTTACAAAACTCAGTATCAAAACAATTTACATTAAAGAAAAAACAGAACTCTCTTCTAGAGAACGACTCCCTACTTAGGGGTTTCCTCTCTTCTAGAGATCGGCTCATCCTTTGATTCCATAATTTGATCTGTACTTCTCTCATATTTAACAATGGATCGTTCGTCACTTCAATCTTTGTTGGACTCTCTTTCGCTTCACGATGACGGTACTCCGATTACAAAATTTTCGAAGCAGGATTATGCCCCCGGAACGGCTGAGAGTGAGAAAAGTTTGGTCGGAAAGTTCATCTCTATTCGACCAATTCCGATTTGGGGGTTGAAGCCAGCTATGGTGAAATCATGGAAGTGTAGTGACTTCTCTGTATCAAAGCTCCGGACCAATGTTTACCAATTTATTTTCAAAGATGAAGCCGATGGGCGTCGAATCTGCGACACTGGACCTTGGTGTTTTGATGATTGCCTCTTGGTCATTAAGCATTGGGATCGCTCAGTTAATTCTTCGGATACCCTGTTCAAGACTTGTCCCTTTTGGTTACAAATTTGGGGCTTTCCCCGTGAATGCTATTCTCTCACAGTGGGTGTTGGCTTGGCGAAAACTTTTCCTTCTTGTTCAGAGGTGCAAGTTCGTGAGCATACCATTCTGAAGGAGAAATTTTTCCGATTTCGGGTTGATATTGATGTCGAGATAGCGCTTCGCTACAAGGTATTGGCTGAATTCCCTGATTATGGCGTGAAACCCGGGGCTATACAGTATGAACACTTATCCAACATATGTCTCCATTGTGGTTTTATGACTCATACTGTGAAACTTTGTCCACTGTTGGTTAGAGAGATGACAGCACGAGAGTCTGAAAATTCGCCCTTTGGCAAGTGGCTTTATGCTTCAGATCGCAATAGTGACTTACACGAGGGTGTGAAATTGAATTCGACTCGAATGGACCATGATCATGATGAGGATACATATGCTAATGTGCCTTCTTCTAATCTGGTTTCGCAACGAAGTCACGCAGAAGCTAAGAGTACTAGGATTTGTGTTGCAAGTGACTCATCAGCTTAACATGATCTACTGAGATTGGAAAAATTGAATCATCATCCAATAAATCCTAAAAGCTCACTTGAAGAGCCTGATATGGCGTCACAGCTACATAACCAAAAGCTTACTTTAAATCCATTGTTTGGTGATTTTCAAGTCATCACTGCTACTGTTCGTCGGGTCCCCAATCCGTCAATAGCTTTGGGAAAATCTAATCGCCGTGAGGTGCTTCCTTCTACTCTATCTGAGGTGCCAATTTTACTTGAGGATAATTTGGTTGAGGATGATGAGGGTTCACTTGGACTTTTGCACAAGGAAAATGCATTGCAGATTCATGAAATTCACACACAACAGCAACATCCTAGTGGTCAAGCCTTGGCAATTAGGCGACGCACTCGCACTCCTAGACCTGCTCGGCTTTCAAGTGCAGCAAAAGGCAAGTCACCGGCGACTGGTCTTCTAGGCAAACGCAAAGGTATTGGTTTGGTTCCTAATCCTATTGTCTATTCCTCAAAAAAATCTAAGTCTGTTGAATTCTTTGATTGTACTGTTTTGGCGGAGGCTGCTGGTCAGCCCCGCCAAGGATTATGAATATTTTATGTTGGAATTGTCGGGGTTTAGGGAAGTCCTCGGCGATTCGTTGTCTCAAGAATTTAGTTCTTGTCAATAAGCCCTCTATTATTTTCTTGTCTGAAACGAAACTCTTGAAGAATGACATGAATAATATTCGTATTTTGCTTGGTTACTCTTCTTGTTTTGATGTTGAACGGTGTGGGTTTGGTGGTGGTTTGGCTCTTCTCTGGAATGATAACTTGATTGATGTTACGGTCATGAGTTTTTCAAGTGGACATATTGATGATAGAGTTGTTTCTTCCAATGGTTTTTTGTGGCGTTTCACTAGATTTTACGGCAATCCAAATCATGAGTTACGTCATTTTTCTTGGGACTTACTACGTCGCCTTACTAATATGAATAATTTGCCTTGGTTATGTGCGGGCGACTTTAACGAGGTCCTTTTTTCTCATGAGCATCAAGGTGCTTGTGATCGTAGTGCACGTTTAATTTCCAATTTTCAGCGAGCTGTTTCAGATTGTGTTCTGACTGATATTGGTTACAAAGGGTCAAAATTCACTTGGAATAATGGTCTGGACCCTGGTCTAGTGCGGATCAGATTGGACCGTGCTCTTGCTTCTCTAACATGGCGGGACAAGTTCAAACATTATACTACTCGGGCTCTTGTTGTTCCTCATTCTGATCATATGCCTATTCTTATTACTGCTGTGAAACTGAGGCAAAAAAAAATGGAGACCTCCCCCACGTTATGATCCTTTCTGGTTGCGGGATGAGGAAGGTTGCAACCTCTTTAAATCAACCTGGCTCAGGAAATCACCCTCGCCTTCGGGTCCTAGTTTAATTGGTACTATTATCTCTGTACGAAATCAGATGCGCAGGTGGAGTGGAATTTTTTTTGGTAATTTCAAGAAAAAAATTGCGGAATGTCAAAGGCAGTTAGAGGAGTTAGTCACTAGCTCGGCTTTCTCAATAGCCAATGAGCAACATTTGAAGCAAGAATTGGATCATTTATTGGGTTTAGAGGAGGATTTCTGGAAACAGAGAAGTCGTTCGGATTGGCTTTCTCAGGGAGATCAGAACACAACTTATTTTCATCACAAAGCCTCCTCTCGTCGTGAGCGTAATACTATTCTACAACTGCAGAACTCTCAAGGCCAACTATTGGAAAAGGATGCTGAGATTTTCAAAATTGCTGTTGATTATTTTAAGGACATGTATTCTACTAATGATTGTTCCTTTAATAATCTTCAGGGTCTTCCTTTAACTAAGTTCTCTACTGCTAGTTTCGATTTGTTGAATGCCTCATTCTCGGTTGATGAGGTGCAAGCTGCCCTAAGAAGTTTGCCCAAGCGGAAAGCTCCGGGCCCAGATGGAATGCAAACGGTCTTCTTACAGCAATTTTGGGGCGATATTGGCTCAACTGTTACTTCATTTGTTCTTGGGTTTCTTAATGGATCAAAGGACATCTCTGAGGTGAACTCTACTTTTATTGTTTTGGTCCCGAAAGTTAAGAACCCAATTATGATGACTGAGTTTCTGAAGGGATTCATGGGCGGAAACTCGTTCCAAACACCCATGGATCCTCCCCTGAAGGATCCGCTCATATGAAACAATTCGGTAAAACAGTAAGAACTTACGTTTCTTGGATTCAAGAAGTCGCTTCTTGAATGGAGGATGACGTTTCTTGGATTCAATCTGCCACCAATTGATCTCCCTCGCGGAAAGTCCCTCTACCGGTATCCACGCTGATCGAAAGCAGGGCGACGATTGCTAGCTCTTCGTCTTTTTCCGATTTTCTGGAATTAGAGAGAAAAGGGAGAGGCTGAGGCCGAAATCTAATTTCAGAGACTTGGTAATATTTCGGCTGAAAAACATTCCCTAGGGTTTCGGCCAAGAGGTCATTATATAGGGTGTAAGAGTTTGTTCCCGTAACCAACTCTCACATCCTCAACTCCTCTCTGCGCTGGGAGTCTCAAACGCCCACGTCCCCTAGACTCTGCTTTGGTAGTGGGAGTCCTTATCGGATAATAACTCCCACGTAATCCCGGCTATAGTAAAATACCAAAATTGCCCCTATCTCTAATTCGAATAATAAACACTTTATTATTTTCGAGAAAGACAAATGTCGGATACAATGAACCTAGACACATTCTAGATTCATTGAATGCGGACATGAAGCTCAGTTAGCTCGTCTATGCGTGTGACCCTCAGTAGGTTCATCTCACAATGGCAATGAAAACACACTTAGTAGTAGTATGTGTTCATAAATCACAAGCGGTCCCTAGCGAGGACATTGTGACTACCCAAAGTGAATGAATATACAACGGAACCTAATATCAATCCACTATTTAATCCATTTGTCTCGCGATATCCTAATTAAGCATAAGGCATGGTGGTCGTCACCCTTATTAAGCTTAATTGTATTTATGCTCGATCTCCGGGTAGACTGTTTCGACAAATAGCATTTGATAACCACTTTATCAAATACATTTGAGCACGGCCATGCATTTAAACAGTCTTTCCCTATCGAGGGGCCCATGGATATCTCTCTCAATAATAGAGAGGGACAAATTCCTTACAATGTCTCTCACATTCAAGCTATGATAGGACACTACATCCGATCTCGAGTCGTATTGATTACTCTGTTACAAGTAACGTCCGATCGAGTCAAAAGCGTGGCTCCATTCATACTAGAATCAATGAAGACATAAGGTCTAAGGATTCTAAAAATAGTATTGAGGAAGTAATACTTATGACTTAAGACCATGAAGTATTACTTCTCTGACGGATCACGTCCAATACAATGTATCCCTATATATTGCATCTATGATGTGATTTGTATCCATTAAACATGATCAGTAAAACAAGATCATCAATCAACAATCATACTAGTTTTATTTCATAGTAATTAAGCATTACATAAAACTAGGTACTACTAGAATAGTAATTACATAAGCTAATGAGTTTTACTATCAAATCACACATTTGATAATCAAAAGCAAAATTAACTATTCAATTACATGCTCAAAAGATAATAAAACGCACAACATGTGCTAATGGTCCTAGGGCACTACTAACAGTTTCGACCTATTAGTCTTTGCAATTCCATTTATAAGCTTATTTCCAGAGTACTCGTTAATCGGCTAAAATTGGTCCTTAGTGAGGTTATTGATGAAAGTCAGAGTGCTTTTCTCCAAGGCCGCCTAATTTCGGATAATTCAGTTACTGCTTTTGAAGCCTTTCACACTATGCAAACATCTTCACCCAGCTCCCGTAATTTCTGTGCTATTAAGTTAGATATGCGAAAGGCTTTTGACAGGGTGGAATGGCGCTATCTCAAATGCATTATGGAAGCCATGTCCTTCCCATCGCGTTTTATCTCCCTCATTATGTCTTGTGTTTCCTCTGTAACATATCAGGTATTAATTAATGGTGAGCCCTCCAAGCATATTGTGCCTTCTCGAGGCATACGCCAAGGAGATCCTTTGTCTCCTTTTCTTTTTATTTTGTGTGCTGAAGGGTTGTCTGCTGTGATCCGCCGTGCGGAGGCTAGTCAGTTGATCCGAGGAATTAACTTCGGTCGCTCTGGGCCAACAATTTCACATCTTCTCTTTGCTGATGATAGTCTTCTCTTTTGTGAGGCGAGTATGCAAAATGTTGGGGTCCTCAAAGATATCCTCAATTCGTATGAATCCTTCTCAGGTCAAGCAATAAATTATAATAAATCTTCTTTATATTTTAGTAAACATTTTGATGATTCGTCAGCCGATGAGCTTTGTGATCTCCTTCAAGTAAAACGAGGCTCTGGCAAGGGTAAATATCTTGGTCTCCCTTACATGACAAGACGATCCAAGCGGGATATATTTAATTTTATAAAGGATCGCATTTGGAAGAAAATTAATGGGTGGAAAGAGAAATTCTTATCAGCAGCGGGCAAGGAAGTTCTCATCAAATCGGTTATTCAGGCCATTCCTACATACATAATGCAGGATTTTCTTATTTCCAAGGGTATTTGTGATGAAATTATGGCCATAATATGAGGTTTTTGGTGGAATTCTGGTTCAAAAGAACGTAGTATTCATTGGATGCGTTGGGAAAAATTATGTTTGCCGAAAAGTGAAGGGGGTCTTGGTCTTCGGGATATCCGTTCTTTTAACTTAGCTCTTTTGGCTAAACAAGGGTGGCGTATCGCTACGAATCCGGATTCCCTACTGGCGCGGGGTTCTTAAAGCAAAATATTTTCGCCACACTTCTTTCTTGGATGCTCATTTGGGGGATCGACCATCATTTGTTTGGCGTAGCATCTTGGAAGGCAGAACTACTTTAGCACGTGGCTTGAGGTGGCGAGTCGGGGATGGTTCATCAATTCGAGTCTTCCAGGATAAATGGCTGCCATTTCCGGACAGTTTCCAGCCCTTGCTTCGTCTTTCAAATTTTGACCGAGCTGGCTTTGTTTCGGACCTTATTATTGTACCCGAAATGAGATGGAATTTGCCACTTGTAAGAAGTATTTTTCTTCCGTTTGAAGTGGATATTATTCTTGGCATTCCCTTGCATCCAAATGGAGGACCAGATCGCTTAGTTTGGCATTTCAATGACAATGGACAATACTCGGTGAAGTCGGGTTATCATCTTAAGATGAAGCATAAGATGGCTCGATCATATTCTAGTTCATCTTCTTCAACTGCTTGTGAAGAAAAATTTTGGAATATGCTTTGGAAGGTCCCGGTAATACCTCGGATTAAACACTTTGTCTGGCGAGCGGTGCATTCCTCTCTAAGTACAGGCCATAATGTTGCAAAACGGATACAGTCCTCTCCGGCTTGTTCTCTTTGTGATGAGTCGTGTGAAACTGAAATTCATTGCCTGTTTCAATGTCCTTTTGCAAGAGATATATGGATGCTTCACCCTCGAGGTCAGTTATGGCTTTCTCTATCTCATATTGGCTTTAAGAGCATTCTGCAATTTATTTTGGATAAGGAAGAAGTACATATACAATGTGTTTTTCTTACAATTGCTTGGAATATTTGGAAAGCTAGATGTAGATATTTTTTTGAAGGAACTACCCCTTCCCCCGTCTGCAATCATTAGTTCAGCCTCGGCATTATCAGGCGAATTTCTTGCACTAAGACATTCCTTTGCAGAACCAGTCTCCGTACCTATTTTTTCTGCTCATTGGCACCCGCCATCTGGTGGAAAGTTAAAAATGAATGTTGATGGGTCATGGTCTGATTCTGGAGCGGCGTGGGGTGGATTATTACGAGATCACTTGGGACAAATTCTTGTCATGTGGGCAGGTTCATCTCCGCTTGTTATCTCCTCTCCCCTGCACGCTGAAATTATGGCAATCTATGAAGGATTGCGCATTTTAAAAGCTGCTCAACTACACTCTTTTGAGGTTTAGAGTGATAGCATGGAATGTATCCGAAAACTTGGCTCTATGGCGATTGATCTCTCGCCCTTGGGTCACGTTTTCACAGCTACTAGGATGTTGTTACACAATGTTAATTATTCTGCTTTATCCTTTGTTAAGAGGTCGGGAAATGTCCCGGCTCATCTTTTAGCTAGAACAGGCTACCGTTTTGGCAATTTCATTTGGTGGCACTCGTTTCCACACGATGTAACACTCGCCAGCCTGACGGATTTGCAATGAATTCATTTTCGTTTCAACAATTTACATTTAGGGGGTTTGCATTAGACTGGCACTGATTTAGCAGAAAGGACAAAACATGGCATTGAAATTTGGGGAGCAACGTTTTTGTCCGGACGGGCCAAGACGGAAGTAGGACTTCCATCCTGGTTGACGTGGCAATAATCCCACCAGAGTCTTGCCACGTCATCCAGGACGGAAGTCCTACAAACCCTAATTCCATCCTCATATTACAGCCTTTTTGCAATGTCTAGTCTTTTCTCAATTTTGCTTTTTTGACCGTGCATTATTGAACGTAAATATCTGAACGGTTTTGGTATTTTCGTTCACATTTCTGACCGATTTTTAGAGACTTGTCCATTCAAAAATCCAAAATTTTAATTTTTGAATTTTCAATTACATCTATAAATAACTTCTCAACCTCTCCACAATCTATAACATTCTCAACTCTCAAACCTAAAATTTTCTTATCCTTTTCACAATTCCTTCTTTCTAAATTTATTTCTCCTCTTCAAAAATCATCCCTTAAAATGGCAAACTTTCCAGAATTTATTCAAAAAGAAATGCGTAACAAATTCAGGGATATTAATTTTACCAAAGAATGGCCTGCAGAATACGAGCAGGTGTTAATAGAAATTTGTTATGATTTTAGTACATTGGGTTACAATGGTGAAAAACGTTGGTCCGATTCGTACAACGAAATTGTCTACGGAATGAACTCCGTCACCGGCGGACAATTCACAATAGAAATGATCGATGCAGGTGTAGCAAAACTGCGCAGGCGATTTTGGGATTTTGAAGCACTTAAGCGCAAACCATGGTTCAAGTACGACAGTAGGACCAACATTATTGATTTGGATGGTGCTGAAGTCCAGTGGGAGGAATACATTGCGGTAAGTTGTATGTAATTACGGCACACTATAATAATTCAATGTTTTCATAACTTACGTGTTTGGTTTATATAACTCTGCATTAGGCTAATCCAAAGGTTAAGCGGTACAGAAGGAAAGGCGAATTTTTCTTTATCCTTCTTTGTCATATTTTTTGGTATGAAAGAAGAGCATTTGTGGACGAAGCCGGTCAGTGTTCAAGATCACCGGAAGAGATAACTGTGGAGGCTCCCCCGACTACCCGATGTCGGATGCATCGTGCAGCAACACTTCTATATGGAAAATGTTTGAACATAAATTTTGAAAGAATTAGGGGTTTGAATAATCGGGACTTTTAATTTTTATATTTTCTATGTAATTTTTTTTTCTATGAATCGAATTTAATTCTTAGTTTTATGATATTTAAAAGTTCTGAAATGAGTAATATTAAAAAAAAAATTGACAACACACTAAAAATAATAATAATGTGGACATCCAGGGGAAAACCTTCTGGCCCTTGAGGACGGAAGTGGGAATTCCATCCTTGGTTTGAGGACGGAATTCCCACTTCTGTCCTTAAGGGTCAGAAGGTTTTTCCCCTAGAGACGTTTGTGGCCTGACTTTTTAGGGATAGAAAATCCTATCCCTTCACTACCAAAATCTCTATAAAATCTAATAACCTTCCCTCCATTTTTCTTACCTCAAATAACATCCTCCAATCTATTTTTTCCAACCAAACCCATCTTTCCTCAAGTTCATATATTTTGTGTAAAAAAATGGCACTTGAATGTCCGATGAGATTGTATTTACATTTCGACCACAATGTAGTGTACGAAAATGGTGGTTTTCCCCGTTTTGCAGAGCCAAGCGAAAGAAGTATGGAAGTTATACAAAAACTTTCATTCCGCCAACTTTGCCACATAATATGTCGGCGCAAAGGAGTCGATCTTTCTAGTGTCACTGTTTGGCTAATAATTATTCGTCCATTCTTCATGCCGACGTACAACATGGTGATGTACGATGTTGTACATTTTAACGACGAAAAAGATCTAGAGAATTTGTGGGGAATCCAAACGGATTTCAAACTACAATGGATTCATGTTGGTGCTTTGTTAGAACCTCTGCTGAGACATGTAGATAGTTTTGTAATCCCGACAACAGAATTTTGGCCATAGTCACAATTTGTTCCCGAATCATATTTTCTGGAGTCAAATCCCATACCAACTATGCCCCCACCGTCTGGTTACGAACCTTGTATAGATAATTCGGTCATGGATTCCTTGGGTCCAATACCAAACATTGACGGTGTTCTGGAAACGGAAGACGACTTCGCAGACAATAGTGCTGGAGAACACGAGGACGACGGGGTCGAGGAAGATGTAGAGGTGGTAGCGGAAGATGCCATCTCTGAAATCCAACAACAAACCGCTGGACCAAGTAATGAAGAGACAATTTATATTCCCCCATAAACAGTTCGAGATAGAGAAAGATTGGGCATTCAAGCCGAACCTTCGTATTCGTACAACGGTTCCGCATCAGGTGGTATCAGAGCAAAAGGTTGATCTCTATCTTGGTGTATCTTTATTGCTTTCTTTAAAAAAAAATTTTGGGCAGAAAATTACAAATTTTTTTTTACTGTTTGCGGATTACTGTTCACGACACTGTTCATCGTTACTGTTCACGACACTGTTCACCCGAGAGCCAAATCATTTTTTTGGGTACTGTTCACGCTACTGTTCATCCGAACCAAAAATCAAGAATCAAGAATCAAGAAAATCAAGAAACGTCAATATTGATTCGAATTTCTGAAAGGGCGATCACGAGTTCAAGAAGATCAACTTTCAAGTAAATCAAGAAGCTTAAAGACTCCATCTTTTTAAAGATTTCAACAAATTCATGCAAAGATGTGGCAACAATTTGATCATGAAGATGACAACTTTGATTATGATGATAAAAGGTATGGCTTCCCACATATAACAAAATCAAGATATGATTATTCTTATTTTTATCCATATGAGCCGCAATGGGATCCAAAATTTCAGCAAGTTGGCAACCCTATTGGTGCAATCAAGATTCCATCTTTTGAAGGTACGAATGAGCCGGAATTATTATTTGAATGGATACATAAACTCAATGATATGTTTGCTTGTCATGATTATTCGGAGGGTATAAAGGTAAAGATGGCAGCCAAGGGATTTTTTGGTAATGCATCAAATTGGTGGCAAGATGAAAGTTTAATTAGGAAAAGAGTGGGACAACGACATATTGATAGTTGGAATGAATTGAAAGCTGAGATGAAACGGAGATTTGTTTCCCCATATTACTTAGAGGAACAAACCAAACGTTTACAAATGCTTACACAAGGTTCTAAATCGGTAGATGAATATTATGAAACGATGAGGTTAGCCATGAATCGACTTGACATTCAAGAAAATAGGAAAACTGCATTGAATCGGTTTTTATCAGGTTTGAATGATGACATTAGGCCAATAGTGGAAATAGCTTTGATGTTATGGAGATGGTTGATCATGTGGAGCAAATTGAGATGCAAATCAAAGCGAAGGAATCTATGAAAGAAATATGGAAATGCATGGAACGACTAGATGAATGCATCAAAAATGGGGAAATTCAAGAAGAAGCCAATACCATAGTAGAAAGCTTGTCAAATAATGATATAATACAAGATGATACAAATTTGGAAAGTGAAGAAGACAAGGATGAAGCCGAGCCAAAATTAGAAAGTTTGCCAAATGAAGAGTTGAAAGAAAAGAGTAACGATTCAGAAGAAAAGATTGATATTGTAATTACATCCCACGATCTAGAAGATTCGAGGACGAATCCATTAAAAGAGGGAGGGGATATGAAAGATTTTTAAGAAGGAGAGAATGATACGGGATCATATATGAAGCTTAAAGAGGTCATAAATGACCTCATCAACATTCCAAATACGAGCTTCCGAATAAAGTCTTTCTTCCGGGTATTTAAAGTCATTACTATAAAGGCTCAAGAGACAAAGAAGCCTTCCAAGAATACAAGGCACAAGGATCAAACACACCTAATAGCATTTGAAGGCAAAATACATAATTGTAAGGAAAACGGTTGAAAGGGTATTTTAGTCATTTGATAATTAAAGTCTATTCTAGACTTTAATTATATTTCAAATTTATTATATTGTTTAATTAGCCATGTTGGCCGAAATAAGCTAGCTAAATAACAGGACATGTTGTCCTTGATGTTAGGTAGTGTTTTTAGTTATCTAGGAGTTGTAGAGTCCTAATTCTTAAAGGACTCTTATTTGTGAGTTATTTTTGGACGAAATTCCACTCTATTTAAGAGGGATTTCAGCCATGATATTAATTAGACTTGATATATTGATTTAAGGTTATTCCTTAGTTACTTTGTGTTTGATTCTCTAGGTAGAATTCATTCATGTTTGAGTTACTGTATTAATAAATTTGGTTTATACTTATTGTGGTGTTTTAGCCCCTATTGATATTCAACCTTGCGGGAGAAAGGTTGTTTATATTCCCCATAAACTGTTCGAGATAGAGAAAGATCGGGCATTCAAGCCGAACATTCGTATTCGTACAACGGTTTCGCATCAACCCCTCCGTCGGCCACCAGAACTGTTTGTTCAGTCAATAGTGCTAAAATTTCGATGCCTCCGATTAACCATAAGAACCCTCTCCTATCAAAGCTAGTTTCTGTGGTTTCCACTTCACCGGAAATACTCCTTAATCGGCCTTCGAATTCGGATACTTAGCCGTATTTGGATATCTTTTATTCTCCTACACTCATGGCCACTCCTGCCCAAGTAAACTAACTCTCTTTTTAACTTTCCTTTTTTAGAAATGCAATTTCTGGTATTATTTATTTACTTTAGTGCCTTTTTAGTTTCGAAATGTTTAGGTCATTCCTCTCTGGTAATCCTTTGAAGAAATTTATTAGTATTCCTCCCTGATAATCCTTCAATTTATTACGGCAAAACCTATGTTTTGTAGACTTTCATGGATAATTTCGGCTCACATTCATTAAAAGCAAGCAATCATGCAATACATTTGATGATTTGGAGGTTTTCTAATATGGATTCTTTCTTCTTGAATTTGATTTTTCTCCCTATTTTCTGCAACTTTTTTTTTTAATCTTCACAAGCCTCGCAAGAAGTAGAATAGGAGTCTGAGGGTAAGGGGTGGTGGTCGATGGCGGTGGTGTACGGTGGTGTTCGATGGCGTGCTCAACGGTGGAGATGAAGGTGGTTGAGGTGGTAGAGGGTGGTGATGATGATTGAGGGTGTTGTTGATGGTATTAAGTTCCAAAAACACCTTTAATACTTTTAGTTTTAAAGTTGAGTAGATTCAAAATTCCATTGATAATTGACCAATGAAATTTTGAACGAAAAAAACATACCACCAAATATAAATTGTTTTGATACTGAATTTTATAAAAAAATAATTTTTGAATAAAAATCACCTAAAAAAATAGTTTTTGAACCTACGGGTCCAATTTGCCTAATTTATATTTACGAAACTTATTTTAAAAGAATTCAATTTTTTTAAAATAAATTTTTAAGAAATGTATTCACCACACTTGCTAACAAATACTCCCTCCGTCCCAAAATAACTATCCACATTTCCTTTTTAATATGTCCCAAATTATTTGTTCACTTTCTAAATAAAGGGATCATTAATTACAGTTTTTCCAATTCTAACCCTTACATTAAATGTTGGAGAGAGAAGGCTATAGAGAGAAGAGGAGGTAGAATTAAATTGGAGTAATATTGAATATGGTCATGCTTGATATTGTACCATATTCCAGCATAGAATTTGATGAAACCTTAATTCCCGTGCAAAATATAAAGTGGACAGATAATTTGGGACGGAGGGAGTAGTAATAACAAGTGTAAACTCTGCGAAAATTTCCCAATTCCCCACAATAGCCGTCTCGTTAACTGAAGCAGCAGCAACATGGGTCTCTGTAGTTATTGACATGTTGGTATAGGCCCACTACTGCCCCTTTGACTAGGGTTTTTGGTGGTGGCTGGGTGTCTTTTCTCTTTTTTTGTTTTCCTTTTTCATTTAATTTTGAGATGAAGTATCATTGTACTCTCATCAGAAAACTGAGGTCTTAGAGAATTAAGGGATGTTGTTTTTCTCTTTTCTTTATGGAGATACCCATTTTGATTTGTCAACACTGATATCTTCCTTTGGAAAATTATTTACTCTTAGAATTTTAGGGATAGAAATCTTAAACCCCCAAATTGAGGGTGTTAAATGATTATCTTACCCTGCTGGCATAAGGGATTCACCTAACTATAAGGGTAAAAAGGTCCGAAAAATTATTTTAGTCAATCGTTTAGCCAATAATTCTAGTAGCCTAGCAAGGTCCTCTTCCTTTTTCTCATTCTTACAAAAACATTTTCTTAAATTTCTGAATTTTAGATTTTTTTAAGAAGAATGTAGAAAATGGATCAGGCTAGAAAATTGAAAAAATCATGCGAAAAAGGGGGCCATTAAATTTTGCAGACGGTGAGGTAGGCACCGTTACAAATTTTCAGGCGGTGGGGGTACCGCGGGAACTGGGCAGGTGAGTTTTCGGTCATGTTTCCATCTATGTTAATATGTTTGCAGAAATGTTTCCGACCATTTTCATAATTTCGACCATGGTTCCTTGTAAATGAGGAGGTTGGTATAGACCCATCAGAGAAAAAGCCAGAAATTGTATCTTTGTGGGAGAAAAACTGTAAAAGTATGTCAAATTACATATAAAAAGTGAAAAAAAAAAAATATTAGGGGGAATTTGACAAAATACTACAAATTACATATAAAATTTATCATATCTAGTACTCCCTCCATTCCTAAATATAAGACTCTTTAGACAATTTGAGAAAATTAAGGAAGTTGTCCATTTCACCTAAACTTCCAATACTACCCCATCCTCCCTCTCTTTCTCTCTCACTTCTATATTATAAAGAAAGGAAAATGTTGAGGGTATAATTGAAATGAATTGTTGACACCTAACAAAAGAACCTTAAACGACAATTAATTTAGACTCCTAGATTTCTCCTAAACGACAATTAACAAGGAATGGAGGGAGTAATATTTTAAAAAAATTGGCGGAAGAAATTCAAATTCAAATTTTTTTTTAAATAATCGTTCAATTTTAAATTTTGGCCACAAAAATTTGAAATTTGAACATCTCCCGTCAATTTGAGAGTAAAAAATTTGAATTGAACGATTATTTGAAGAAAAAAATTTGAATTTGAATTGTTCCCGTCAATTTTTTAGCTTGTCCCGCCAAACTCAAACCCAAATTTAAACCCAAATTAAAACCAAAATCCAATTCAAGTGGAGCTATAAAATTTATCATATCTATTAGTATTTTTAAAAATTTCAAGCCCTAGAATCGTACCTCATTCATGTTCATGTGTTTACAAAAATGTGAAGGTGGTGAAGTTGGTGAAATTGTAATCAGAAATGATAGGCTATGTTTTCATAGACCACCATCACTCGGTCAAGCTCAAGGGTCAGTAAGCTGTCGAGACTATGGTGCGGAACGAGGTAAACTCTATAATGTTGCCTTATTGTGCACAATTCACTACAACGATTGTGAATAGTGAGTACAACTGTTAGAAAATCTAAAATTAGTTTTCATTAATCTCTTTTTGTTTTTAAATCGTGAATAAAATTCAGAATAGATGTACACATCATTTAATGTATCTTGAATACTGATGGTGGGGGAAGACCCCCAACTTCACCACGATGCATAATTTAGTAAGGGAATCAAGATTTAAGAGAGTAAAGTGAAAAACACAAGTGGGGAGGGAGTGAATTGAGTTTTTCTGAAGTTTTTCCCTTTCACAAAAATAATTTCTAAGAAAGCTTTTGTGTAGGAATATGAAGATAAGAGAACAACGCAAGGAATAGAGCAAGTATGCACACAAAAGATTTATAATGGTTCAATTCATCAAGAATCTACATTCACTATCTTGAGCCTCTAACCAATGATTTTACAAACTCCATTAAGAATTCTCTTTACAACCAATGATGGTGAGAAAGCCCAGTTCCTTTACAATGGTGGACAACCCACTAAGAATTTTACATTTCAACCACCTACAACTTCAAGGTCAAACTTTACCAAGAAGGAATATTGTTATAACCTCACAAAGACGAAACAGTTACAAAGAAAATCACACTTCAATGTGATGGATAATTCATGTCTAACACTTCAAAATTTAGCTCAATAAATATCATAAGAGTTAATGGTCATTTATACCTCTTAGGTATGTTTCAAAAGCAAGTGTTATCCCTGATCTATTTTGTGTGCTAAAAATACCCTTAACTATTTAAGGGGTGCTAAAAACGCCCAAAATCGGGGGAATCCGGCGAGGGTGGATGGCGTTGCACATGTGCCACTCACACATGCGAAATCTCAAGGGCATAAATGTGTAAAATGATTTTTTAGACAATTCTCCTCTTTCTTTCTTTTGTTTGAACCCCGCCATCTCTTTGCCAAATCCACCACAATCCACCGTCACCAATCGCCGCCATCACCCTCCTATCTCACCCCCTTTTTGCCCCAGATTCCAGGCCCAACACAATTGTAAACCCTAAGGCTAATGTGATCAATATTGTTTTGATGATAACAAGACATTGAGAAGTTATAATGTTTGTGTGATCAATCGCCGCCATCACCCTCTTATCTCACTCCCTTTTTGCCCCAGATTCCAGCCCGACACAATTGTAAGCCCTAAGGCTAATGTGATCAATATTGTTTTGATGATAACAAGACATTGAGAAGTTCTAATATTTGTGTGAGCTTGTGTTTCAATGATAGGATATCATACACTCACACATACATTGAAAAGTAACTTCTTGTGGACATCAAAGATCATTCTACAACAAGCAGAAGCTACATTTTTCAATTCTCCAATGGTACAAGCTTAAAGGTCATCCACAATACCATTGGAAGATATTGCAAAATCAAAGGAAAATATTCTTGTGGATTTCAAAGATCAATTATACAAACAAGAAGAATCTACATTTTGCAAGTCTCCATAACACAAGCCAAAAGGTCATCCACAATGATAATGGAAGATATTGCAAAATGAAAGGAAGATCAACAAGTGTTGAAATCTAGGATGCTACAACTTGAAAAGACTACAAAGGACTTAATCACAAGAAGAGGTTGATCAAAAGTCTCAAGTCCAAGCTCATAGAGGAACTCATCTTGAAGACCAAGATGAAGATTAGTCAAGATGCTTATAGGTATATCTTTGTGACTAATCTTGTTTGATGAATGATAGTTTATAGTATAATGAAGCTCATACTCTTGCATGTTTTCAAAACCATATTTCATATTTTGATTTAATCCTTCAAAGGTTTTGCAAAATATCGTTTAAGTGTTGTTTAATCCCTAAGATCTTTAAAATGTTTTAAATATCATTAAAAAACACTTGGGCATGAACTTGAGAACATTAGAAAGTTGACCAAGTTGAAACACCACTTATGGACTGAAGTCCGGTCGACCGGGTCCTAGGCCTCGGTCGACCTGATGAAGTCCGGTCGAACGACATATGTTGTTTGGTCGACCGAAGTGTTTTTTGTATTTTGTCACTTTTGAATGTCCTAAGACTCCAACGACTATAAAGTCTCGGAAGACCATATTTTAGGTCGGTCGACTGAAACTTGCTTCGTTCGACCGGACCACATATCGCGGTTGATCGAGATTTTGACAGAAGCCTTCGAACTTAACTTCGAAACCATTTCGGAAACCTACTGCATAGTCCGATCAACCAAATGTGTCTCAAGATAAAAATATAGTCATTGTAACTCAATTTGCTTGCATTTTTTGGACCCTATATAAAGCCTTCAAGGCTGAAATTTGTTCTTTGCTTAAGCCATACAAAGGGGCCTTAGTATACGTGTTTTAGACAAGCAAATCAAACACTTTCATGAGCTAAATTCTTCCAATTATTCATCAAAATATTTCTATTTGAGAAAGATCTTCATCTACTTATTATTTCTTTCTCAAATATGAATTAGAGCTTCAATTGTAATATCCAATCCTGAGCTTAAATGTAAAATCTCATTTGTTGATATTATCTTTTCTTGTAAGGGTTGGGTGGCAAGGCTTGTTTGCGAGAGTGATGGTTTTGGGCCTCCAATGAGTTGGAATGGATCTTTCTTGTAATCGTAGGAACTAGAGTGAATGGTGAACCCAAAATAAAATCAAGGTTGATGTGTTCGTAAAACCTTCTCACTTAGTAGACTAGGTTAGAGAAAGAGTTCCCAAGGGTGGAAGGTTACATGAGTATGTAAAAGACCATTAGTTGGTTTGTCCTTCTTTGTAATCTCTCAAGACAAGCTAGTGGAAAGTTGCCAAAAATCTTTGGGATGTGTCCCAACGTAGTGGATGTAAATCTTTGTGATCGAACTACTCTACATCCTTGTGTTTGATCTTCTAACTCTATCTCTTTACTTTCAAGTTCTTACATTATACTTGTGATTATATTCACATGGACTTGATTGTATGAGCTTTAATGGATTATATGGAGTTAGATCAATTGATTTTTATATCTTCCCTTGGCTTGGGCATAGGACTTGTATTTAAAGATCTTTATAACTTTATATATCTCTTGCTAAATGCTAGTTCTCACGACTTGTGTGTTTGTTCTTACAAGCTTTGCATATAGGAATCTTGACCTAGACAATACTTGATCATATTCATTGTCGCGTATTCCTATGTGTTGCATTTACACACATAAGTCATCTAAGTGACAATCCTTTAATTCACCTTATATGCTTAATGAACATAATCGTTGTTAAGGTGGTCACTTTGGAAAAGATTGTGGTAGAAAAGTTTAAATTATTGGAGAACCTTATTCACCCCACTCTAAGGTTCTCCCCTCTGGGTATTGCAAATATCCTACTAGTATTTCAATTGTTATTAGAGCCTAGTCTCCATTTTTGTTAGAATTAGCACCCTAGGAGGATCTATGGCCATTCGCTTTTCTATCCATTCTTTAGAAGAGTCTTCTCTACCATCCTGTGATGACTTCATTTTCTCTATTTAGCCAAATGATTATACTTTGTACCATCAAAGAAGGGAGGACGATTTGTAGAAGACCTCTCAACATAGGTTAAAACAGAATGTCCGGCCATAGAATCTTTACTTCTAGGATATTAATCCAAAAAGAGAAGACAGGGCTCTGATACTAATTGATAAACACTATGGGGAGGGAGGGAGGGAGGGGGGGGGGAGAGTGAATAGGGTTTTTGAATCTTTTTAAACTTTCTTTGAAATAAATAGAAGAAAATGAGAATAACTATAAAAGTAAAGCTTGTAAAACTAGAGAAAACAAAACACAATCTTAATTTAGAGTGGTTCGATTCACAAGGAGTCTACGTCCACTACCTTGAGAAGCACCCAAGGATTTCAATAATTCACTATGAAGCTCCCTTTACAACAAATGTAAGGTGGGATTAACCTTTTACAAGAGTTGATAACTCACAAAGAGTTTTACTTGAACCACACAACAAGCTCACAAAGAGTTATACTAATCTCACAAAGAGATACTTCCTAGCTCACTAAGAGTTCTACTAATCTCAACAAATGAGAGGGGAAGAGGGAATAACCAAAGTATCACCTTAAAAGTGATGGATAAGTTACAATTGTAAAGCTCAATAAATTTCTAAGGCTCAAAAGATTTTGTTCAAATTGACTAGCACATAAAATTGATAGAAATGAGTAAAAGATGAAGGTTTGATTGAGAGTAAACTTAATGCACAAGATAGAGTAAGTAAGTAGCAATAACTCAGCCAATGGGTTTAAATAAGGGAGTAAAAATGGTTTGAAATGACTGCTCCAACGGATATAAGACTGCCATAAAATCGACACTCTGGTCGACCGAAATACTTTAAAGATAATTTGAAAAAGGCTCTGTCTCGATATCGGTTGACCTAACAAAATACAGATCGACCGATGTTTATATGTATGTCGAACGAAGTGTTTTGAGGTCGACCTGATCAAAAGCCGTTGAGTATTTTGAACCATTTGAAGTGACTAAGTGATGTGACACACTTCGGTCCACCTATCCAAGGCTCGGTCGACCGACTTCCCATCGGTCAACCGAAGTTAAACTTAGGTCGACCGAGATGAAGGATCAAAGTGGTTTTTCCCACTAAGTCTTAAATAAAATGCTATCCTTTACTCAAGTAAAATTGTAAGACCCTTTTACCTATTTTCAAAAACCTTTTCAAAAGCATTTTATAGTGAAAACATTTAAGTATGCATGATAAATATGAACAATTTCATTTGAGTCTTCCTAGAGGAGATTACAAGAAATGAAATAACAAATCTTCCCAATTAAATTATCAGTCTTCAAATCCTTCTTGTAGGCTTATATTTTATCTTCAATAAGTAGAGTTACCCTTTGATAAGTTTATGCTTTCTTGATAGACTTGATACTTCGCATGTAACCTATCACATTCACAAGTATAATAATTAATCTCATCAATGGTTTTCCGTTCATCAAAATAGACAATTTAGCCCTTAGGACTTACAAAAGTGTCTTCTTATATAGGAATTAAAGGTAAAGGGGAGAGGAATTGATTCATGATGATAAGATCATCCATCTTCTCGAAACGTATGAAGAAGACACTTTCTCCTTGAAGAAGATGAGTCTAAAAGACGAAATTTTAGAGAAGAGCTCAACTTCAAGGAGATGATTTGGAGACTAACCACACCTTCAAGAAAATGCAAAGAAGAGATTAAAAGTGGCTAGGTCTTGTGCAAGAAGAAAAATTGGAAAGAAGAGCTAAGATTGAAAAATGGAATGAACAAGTTCAAAAGAGACACTTCAAAGGAAGATGAATCTACAAGGCCAAGTGATATTCCATACATCAACTCCAAACAACAAACATATCAAATATGAGAAAAAAAAATTGGAGTTACCCCCAAAGACATCCTCAAGAGCTTCAAAGATGACATCTCAATGAGGAAAGACGAGTAAGAGCAAAAGAAACCAAAAAGTTCAAGAACCATCAATGAAAGAAAATAGGTAGCTATAACCCTATCTCTCTCGGTTTAGCTTTTTATTCTTGATGATTTCATATGCTTGCTCTTGCTTTAAGTTGTTATTTCCATATCTCATGTGCTTATCTTTCTTATCTTATGAGTTTGGCTATAACTTGTTTTGATGTGCCTATGTGTTTCAATTTTTTATTTCTAGAAAGACATTTTCAAAATGACACCTTAGTTATGTTTAAAAGGTCTAAAGCTTTCAAATAACCTAAGGTGTGTATTTCTTTTACAAGGTTTATCTCACTTTATAGAAACTTGATCTTAAAAGATTTTATCATTTTATAGTTGCTAAAAGTGTTTTTGGAAAACCTAACTTTTAAGGATATATTGGCATTCTTGTGCTTTCAATGTTGATCTTGACTAGTTTCCTATATCCTATGGTTTTAATCTTTATACTTATGAATGCAAACAACCTTGCATTGGATTATTCCTTATGTCATGTGGTTGGTGTTAGTAGTGCCCTAGGACCATTAACATATGTTGTACGTTTTATATCTTTTTAGCATGTCATTTGAATAATTAATTTTTTTTTGCTTCTGAACATCAAATGCGTGATTTGATAGTAAAACTCATCAGCTTATGTAATTACTATTCTAGTTGTTCCTAATTTTATGTAATGTTCTTTACAATTAAATAAAACTAGTATGATGTTTGATTGATGATTATGTTTTACTAATCATGTGTAATGAATACAAATCATATCATAGATACAATATATTGGGACGTGATCCGTTAGAGAAGTAATACTTCATGGTCCTTAGTCATAAATATTACTTCCTCAATACTATTTTGGAATCCTTAGACCTTATGTCTCCATTGATTCTAGCATGAATGGAGTCACGTTTTGACTCAGTTGGACGTTACTTTTAATCGAGTAATCAATACGACTGATTGTCGGATCTAGTTTCCTATCATGGCTTGAATGTGAGAGGCATTGTAAGGAATTTTCCCTCTGTTATTATAGAGAGATATCCATGGGCCCCTCGATATGGAAAGACTGTTTAAATGTATGGCCGTGCTAAAATATATTTAATAAAGTGGTTGTTAAATATTATTTGTTGGAACAGTTTACCTGGAGAACTAGCATAAATACAATTAAGCTTTATAAGGGTGACGACTACCATGTCTTATGCTTAATTAGGATATCGCGAGACAAAGGGATTAAATAGTGGATTGATATTAGGTTCCACCACATATTCATTCACTCTGGGTAGTCACAATGTCCTGCTAGGAACCGCTTGTGATTTATGAACACATACTACTAAGTATGTTTTCATTGCCATTGTGATATGAACCTACATAGTCACACGCATAGAGGAGTTAACGAGCTTCATGTCCAGATTTAATGAATCTAGATTGTGTCTAGGTTCATTGTCTCTGACATTTATTTTCTGAGAATAATAAAACGTTATTGTTCGAATTAGAGATTAAGGAGGGGCATTTTTTATATTTGGCTATAACTGGGATTACGTGGGAGTTATTATGGGATAAAGACTCCCACTACCAGCAGAGATTTATGGAACGTTGGAGTTAAAGACTCCCACTGCCGAAAGAGGTTGAGGACGTGAGAGTTGGTTCTGGGAACAAACTCTCACACCTTATATAAACCTCTTTTAGCCGAAGCACTAAAGATTGATCTATTGAACCGCAATCCAAAAGTACTCCGAAATTCAGATTTCGGTTTTCTGCCTCTCCCTTTCTCTCTAATTCTTGAAACTCAGAAAAACGAAGAGCTTGCAATCGCTGTTCGTTTCGTCGCATAGATACCGGTAGAGGGAAATTCCGAAAAGGGAAAGTTATTGGTGGCAGCAACACAAACTCTGAAATTCCAAGAATCAGAATCTTTCATTTAAGAATCAGATTCTTTAGCCGAAAAATGTAAGCTTTCGTTTTAATTTTCGATTCACATGGTACGAGCAGATCCTTCGGGGGAGGACTCATGAGTGTCTGCCCATGAATCCCTTTAGTGGTATCAGATCCTTGCTCATTCTATTCTATTCGAATTCGATATTGTTAATCTCATCATAACACATATCAATTTCGATTTGGTAGGTGTATGTGTAAAAATAGAAAATATTGTTTATTTGACTGTGTTTTATAAGTTTATGTGATTTTGATATGCATAAACTGTTATGTATGTTATTAATTCGATTAATATTGCATGAACTGCTATCGTATGTTTTTAATTTGATTAATTATGCATAAACTGTTAGTAGTGCCCTAGGACCATTAGCATATGTTGTACGTTTTATATCTTTTTGAGCATTTCATCTGAATAGTTAATTTTGCTTATGAACATCAAATGCGTGATTTGATAGTAAAACTCATTTGCTTATGTAATTACTATTCTAGTTGTCCCTAGTTTTATATAATCTACTTTACAATGAAATAAAACTAGTATGATATTTGATTGATGATTGTGTTTTACTAATCATGTGTAATGAGTACAAATCATATCATAGATGCAATATATTGAGATATATCGCATCGGACGTGATCCGTTAGAGAATTAATATTTCATGGTCCTTAGTCATAAGTATTACTTCCTCAATACTATTTTAGAATCCTTAGACCTTATGTCTCCATTGATTCTAGCATGAATGGAGCCACGTTTTGACTCAGTCATACGTTGCTTTTAATCGAGTAATCAATACGACTGATGATCGGATGTAGTGTCCTATCATGGCTTGAATGTGAGAGGCATTGTAAGTAATTTGTCCCTCTCTTATTAGAGAGAGATATCCATGGGCCACTCGATAGGGAAAGACTGTTTAAATGAATGGCCGTGCTCAAACGTATTTAATAAAGTGGTTATTAAATATTGTTTGATGGAACAGTCTACCTGGAGATCGAGCATAAATACAATTAAGCTTAATAATGGTGACGACTACCATGCCTTATGCTTAATTATGATATCGCGAGACAAAGGGATTAAATAGTGGATTGATATTAGGTTCCACCGTAAATTCATTCACTTTGGGTAGTCACAATGTCCTGCTAGGGACCGCTTGTGATTTATGAACTCACACTACTACTAAGTGTGTTTTAATTGCCATTGTGATATGAACCTACATGGTCACACGCATAGACGAGTTAACAAGCTTCATGTCCAGATTCAATGAATCTAGAATGTGTCTAGGTTCATTGTATGTGACATTTATTTTCTGAGAATAATAAAGTTGTTATTATTTCGAATTAGAGAGAATGAGGGGTATTTTTGGTATTTGGTTTTAACTGGAATTACGTGGGAGTTATTATCCGATAAAGACTCCCACTACCAGTAGAAGTCTAGGGGACGTGGGAGTTGAAGACTCCCACTGCCAAAAGAGGTGGATAGGACGTGGGAGTTGTTCTTGAAACAAACTCTCACAACATATATAAACCTTTCTTGGCCGAAATCCTAGATTCAATGCTTGAGCCGCAATAAACCAATTTTTCTCCCGAAATCAGATTTCTGGATTTCTGCCCTTCTCTTCTTTCTATATTCCCGAAACTCAGAAACGAAGAGCTAGCACTCGCTGCTCGTTTCGTCGCGTGGATACCGGTAGAAAGAGATTCCGTAAGGGAAGGCTTTTGGTGGCAGAAGCACTCATCCGAAGTACAACATCTTTAGCCGAAAAATGTAAGTAATTTTTTGCTGTTTTCGATTCGTTTTTGTATGAGCGGGTCCTTCAGGGGAGGACTCATAGGTGTTTAGAACGAGTTTCTGCACATGAATCCCTTCAGTGGTATCAGAGCCTTGCTCATACGATTCGTATTCGATATTGTTAATCACATCATAACATATATCAATTCCGATTTTGTTGCTCGTAATGGTTTATTCCTTGAAAGGGAATTTATCTCCAAAAAGGATAGTGTGAGTAAGATCCATCTTGAGGAAATTCAAGATCCCCAAACAACATCTGAACCAACTTTGAAACTTCAAACAAGCTCACGTGTTGATACTGAGCTTCAATCTTTGACACAAGGCCCATGGAAGTCAAGTCGGGTACATCAACAGCTTGAGAGATATTGATTTCTCGTGAAAGATGATCATCATATTGAATTGATAGATCAAGATGAACCCACTACCTACAAAGATGCAATTCGTAGTTCTGAGTCAGGTAAGTGGCTAGAAGCTATAAAGTTTGAGAAGCAATCCATGTACGGTAACCAAGTATGGACTTTGGTTGACCCACCCGAAGGGTGTAAGGTCATTGATAACAAATCATGTTTCAAAAAGAAAAACCGACATGGATGGTAATGTACACACTTTTAAATCTCGACTAGTAGTTAAAGGTTATAGACAAGTTCATGGTATTGACTATGATGAAACATTTTCTCCTGTCGTTATGATAAAATCTATTAGGATTTTACTTGCCATAGTCGCATATTATGACTATGAGATATGGCAAATGGAGTTAAGACTGCGTTTCGTAATGTAAACCTTCTCGAGGATGTGTATACGACACAACCCGAGGGGTTTGTTGATCCATTAAGTCCTAGCAAAGCGTGTAAGCATCAAAGGTCCATTTATGGATTGAAGCAAGCATCTCGAAGATGGAATCGTCGCTTAGATGAAGCACTTAAAGAATTTGGTTTCATAAAAAACGAAGACGAGCCTTGTGTATATAAGAAAGTAACTAATAATGTAGTAGTGTTCCTTGTGCTTTATGTGGATGACATCTTACTGATTGGAAATGACATCCCCACATTAGAAAGCGTAAAAGCTTGATTGGGGAAGTGATTTTCCATGAAAGACTTAGGTGAGGCTACATTGACAATGTAAGAATCGATAGAGATAGATCCAACAAAATGATTGGCCTAAGCTAGAGTGGATACATTGACAAGGTACTGAAACGGTTCATTTTGCAAGATTCCAAAAAGGGATTCTTGCCCATGTCACATGACATTAAACTCAGCAGAACTCAAGTACCTTCCACAAAGGAGGACCAAGAGCGCATGAGTAAGATATCATATGCTTCAGCCATTGGGTCTATTATGTATGCCATGATATGCACTCGCCTGGATGTCTCGTTCGCTTTAAGTATGACTAGCAAATATCAATCTGACCTTGGAGAGTCACATTGGACTGCAGTCAAGAGCATTCTTAAGTACTTGAGAAGGATTAAAAATATGTTCTTGGTTTACGGAGGTCAGGAAGGAAGTCTGGTCGTAAAGGGTTACACAGACGGAAGCTTCTAGACCTACGTAGATGACTTTAAATCGCAATCTGGTTTTGTGTTTTGTTTGAATGGGGGTGCTGTTAGCTGGAAGAGCTCAAAGCAAGAGACCGTGGCCGACTCCACAACAGAAGCTGAGTATTTGGCTACCTCTAAAGCAGCTAAAGAAGCTGTTTGGATCAGGAAATTTGTTGATGGATTAGGTGTCATCCCTAGCATTGTGAACCTAGTGGACCTTTATTTTGATAGTACTGGTGCCATCTCACAAGCTAAGGAACATAGATCTCACCAACGATCCAAACACATTCTCAGGCGTTTCCATCTGATTAGAGAGATCATTGATAGATGAGACGTTAGAATTTGCAAAGTTCATACAGACGACAATATTGCAGGTCCGTTGACCAAGCCACTCCCGCAACCTAAACATGAGAGTCATACTAGGTCAATGGAATTGATGATAATGTATGATTGGACTTAGGGCAAGTGGGAGATTGTTAGTAGTGCCCTAGGACCATTAGCATATGTTGTACATTTTATATCTTTTGAGCATATCATTTGAATAGTTAATTTTTCTTCTGAACATCAAATGCGTGATTTGATAGTAAAACTCATAAGTTTTGTAATTACTATTCTAGTTGTTCCTAGTTTTATGTAAGGTTATTTTACAATGAAATACAACTAGTATGATGTTTGATTGATGATTATGTTTTACTAATCATGTGTGATGAATACAAATCATATCATAGATACAATATGTTGGGATATATTGTATCGGACGTGATCCGTTAGAGAAGTAATACTTCATGGTCCTTAGTCATAAGTATTACTTCATCAATACTATTTTGGAATCCTTAGACATTATGTCTCCATTGATTCTAGCATGAATGGAGCCACGTTTTGACTCAGTCGGACGTTACTTTTAATCGAGTAATCAATACGACTGATGATCGGATGTATTATCTTGTTATGGCTTGAATGTGAGAGGGATTGTAAGGAATTTGTCCCTCCCTTATTAGAGAGAGATATCCATGGACCCCTCGATAGTGAAAGACTGTTTAAATGCATGTCCGTGCTCAAATATATTAAATAAAGTGGTTATTAAATATTGTTTGTTGGAACAGTCTACCTGGAGATCGAGCATAAATACAATTAAGCTTTATAAGGGTGACGACTACCATGCCTTATGCTTAATTAGGATATCGCGAGACAAAGAGATTAAATAGTGGATTGATATTATGTTCCACTGCATATTCATTCACTCTGGGTAGTCACAATGCCTTGCTAGGGACCGCTTATTATTTATGAACACATACTACTACTAAGTATGTTTTCATTGCCATTGTGATATGAACCTACAGGGTCACACACATAGACGAGTTAACGAGCTTCATGTCCAGATTCAATGAATATAGAATGTGTCTAGGTTCATTGTATCTGACATTTATTTTCTAAGAATAATAAAACTTTATTATTCGAATTAGAGATTAAGGAGGGGCATTTTTGGTATTTGGCTATAGCTGGGATTACGTGGGAGTTATCATGCGATAAAGACTCCTACTACCAGCAGAGGTTTATGGAACGTGGGAGTTAAAGACTCCCACTGCTGAAAGAGGTTGAGGACGCGAGTGTTGGTCATGGGAACAAACTCTCACACCCTATATAAACCTCTTTTAGCAAAAACCCTAAAGACTGATATATTGAGCCACAATCCAAAAGTACTCCGAAATTCAGATTTCAGTTTTTTGCCTCTCCCTTTCTCTCTAATTCCCGAAACTTAGAAAAACGAAGAGAGCTTGCAATCGCTGTTCGTTTCGTCACATTGATACCGGTAGAGGGCAATTCTGAAAAGTGAAAGCTATTGGTGGAAGCAACACAAACTCTGAAATTCCAAGAATCATAATCTTTCATTCAAGAATCAGATTCTTTAGCCGAAAATGTAAGCTTTCGTTTTGATTTTCGATTCCCATGGTATGAGCGGATCCTTCGGGGGAGGACTCATGGGTGGTTAGAACAAGTTTCTGCCCATGAATCCCTTTAGTTGGTTTTCTTATTCTAAGTATGGTGTGCCTATTTGAGCCACTATTGTTGAGAAGTATGACTTGATTTTAGCCTTTTGTGGCATATTCTTAGTGATTGTCATACTCTCTTGTTGAAGTTGTTTTTGGGAAATGATATGAGCCATCAACTTTGTTTTTATGTGCTTTATATTGTTTTAAAACTATTTGACCAATTTGAAAAGTGCCTAAAAATATGATCACCTTAGTTGTTTTTCATGGTTTTTATCTTCAAAGATCCTAAGGTGTGAGAACTTTGATGTTTTTATAAGGTTTAAACCTTGTTTTTACCTATTCAAAGTTGCTCATGATGTTTTGGAAGTGATTTAAAATATTTTAAAGGATTTTTAGCAAACTTTCAAAAACCAGAAAATACTTGTCAGCCACAACCCCGGTCGACCATCGATGATTCCGGTCTACCGAACGACATGGACACCAGTCTACCGAGATTCACATCCGGTCGACCGAAGTGCCCTGCTTTAGCTTTAAAATGGCATTTTTCCGAGTTTATCATTTCTAAGCCTTTTATTTTCAAATGTATTGGAAGTTGGAACTATTTCTATACATCTTAAAACCTTCCAAGACTTTCCAAAAAGTCTAAAACAAAATCGGCACATCGTAAGGGGGAGCTTTCTTATTTTTTTATTCATTTACCTTAAAACCCCTCTTATGCACTATTCAATGACTTATCTTTATATGGATACATAGAGATGACGGAGAAATTTTTGAGCTATATGTTCTTTAAGCCTTGTTTTGACAGAGTATAATTTGATAAGTATGTTTACTTGGATGTAATACATGACAAATATGCCTCATATTATCTTGGTTGTCATGTTTCCTTGAAACTTCTTTGATATTATGACTTTTATCATTTGATTAGTTTGTTGATAGTTTGTGCATGGTGAGTAATTTCATAGGAGAAGTACCCCATGATAAATGTACTTATTAAAGCCTTGGTTGTCATGTCTCCTTGAAATTTCTTGCATAACATGTTACATTCTTTCACATTCTATCATGCTTTAAAGGAAGGATGTGCTTTTAAATGCATTTTTCCCTATCCTCCTTCCCTAGTGATATGTTTTTAATGTTAAAATATGTCAAATATCACTAGGTTTGATGTTTTTTTAATATTTCCAAAACCTCCATCTCTTTTGGTAATCCGTCATTGGGAAGTTTGTGCTCAAATTAATTGATTCATAACTTCCCTTTCAAGATTATGTGTTTATTGCATACCTTGCTTTATCTTTCTTTTTAACATCACCTTTGTATTTTAGTTTGAATTCATATTTGAACTATATTCTCAACCAACTACTTGAGGAAGAGACTTGTTGTTTTATTCTATTTTTAGTCACTTATCCTCCTTATAGGTGATAAATAAGTACTTGTTACTTGCATATGCTTTGTACTTTATGTCTTTTCAAGACACAAAGAGAAGAAGCAACGATGTTAAAAGCAAAGACATATTCACACACAAAGAAAACGAGAAATCTCTTTTCACCAACAACTACTCTCATCCACTAGCCATTGATGATGATCTTGAGGGATGATGATTAGGGGTTACAGTTAAAAGTGAAGAAGGAATATAGAAAGTTTATGTGTGTCTCTCTACAATAAGGACACGAGAGAAGTAGTAGCAATGTTGGAAGCAGAGCCAAACACGGAGAAAACGAGAAATCTCACTTCACCAACAACTATGGAAAGTATCCAAAGGTGAAGAATGTAGATGGAAGTCTATATGTTGCTCTCTGCCAGGATTCCGGTCGATCGGATATAAGACTTCGATCGACCGAACATGCTCTGTTTATGCAAAACTGTACACTCTCTATACCTTATATCTTTTCAGTGTTTGCTTTTACTTATCCGGGCATTGTTTTAGGGGAGCTTTTATTTGTTTTCCTTCTTACACCCCCTAATTATATGATGTGTGCCTAAACTTGTCATATCATATGCATTATCACTTCATAAGTTGGCATTGTTTTCATATTTTCATATCTTTTGAGCCAAATTATGAAAATTTTATGAGAGTAGTATGTTCATTTCTGGCATGTCTTTTGTACTACATCCCTTATCATTTAAGATCATGTGCTTTTTCTCTCTTATATCTTTTGATCTCATTTGATTCTTTGGTTAGCTCATTGCCTTGGTTTGCTATACTTCTTTGGCTAACCATTGTATTAAAGAGGAATGTTCTCAAAAATGTTAACTTTACACATCCTCTTTGTTTCGTTTTTGGTTTACGATACATATGCCTTTCATATGTTTGTACTTTCATGGTATCACATCCATTCTGTCTTTGTTTGCTAAGATTTATAACTTGTTTTTATCTTGTTATAGCTAACATTGATTTTGGTAAAAGGGGAGAGTGTGCTTTAAGGTTTTATTCTTTTATCTCCTCATTTTTTAGCTTGAGTTGTATATTCACATTTGAGCCATATGACCATCTTTGATTTTATGTGGGAGAGTGTGCTTTAAGGTTTTATTCCTTTATCTCCTCATTTTTTAGCTTGAGTTGTATATTCACATTTGAGCTATATGACCATCTTTGATTTTATGTGCTCTTTTTATTTTGAAATTAACCAAGCTTAAAACCTTTTCCAAAAGATATTTTTAATGTTTGCATTCATCTTTAGATAAGCATATGTTACATTTAAATGGCCTTTTACAAATGATGTGCTTACATAACTTTAAAGATTTCTTTCTTTTGGTCTTTAGTTTTGCTTAACTCTTTACTATTGACCAACTAGCTTCTCCATGCTTTAAACTTGATCTCTCCTTAAATATTTTCACTTTTGATCATTTGGATCTCTATTTCTAACAAAAAGTAGGAGAAAATGATTTTCTTATTGGCACTCTGATGAATCTTTTTTTATTTTGACGAAAGGGGGAGAAAATTTAGATTTGCAAATGTGCCAAGAAAATTAATTTTACAAAAGGAGAAAGTTAGGAACTTTGCAAATTGGGAGAGATAAGGGATTCTTTAAAATAGGGGGAGTAGAATGATTTTTTAAAACATCTACTTGTCATGATCATATGCATCCTTATCTCATGCTTTGATATTTTGTGCTTAATTTCCTTACCCTTTTGACAATTCATTCCCATTTGCATCAATGTTTTGTCATCATAAAAAAGGGGGAAGATTGTAAGTCCTAAGGGCTAATGTGATCAATCTTGTTTTGATGATACAAGACATTGAGAATTTCTAACATTTGTGTGAGCCTATGTTTCAATGATAGGATATTATACACTCACACATGCATTGATAGGTAACTTCTTGTGGACATCAAAGATCATTCTACAACAAGAAAAAACTACATTTTTCAATTCTCCAATGTCACAAGCTTAAAGGTCATCCACAACGCCATTGGAAGATATTGCAAAATCAAAGAAAAATCTTCTTATGGATTTCAAAGATCAATTCTACAAATAAAAAGAATCTACATTTTGCAAGTCTCCATAGCACAAGCCAAAAGGTCATCCACAATGATAATGGAAGATATTGCAAAATGAAAGGAAGATCAACAAGTGTTGAAATCCAGAATTCTTCAACTTGAAAAGACTACAAAAAACTTCATCACAAGAAGAAGTTGATCAAAAGTCTCAAGTCCAAGCTCAAAGAAGAACTTCTCAATGTGATGAAGTTTAGTTAAAACAAGAGTAAGAAGAAGATTAGTTAAGATGCTTATAGGTATATCCTTGTAACTAATCTTGTTTGATCAATGATAGTTTATAGTATGATGAAGCTCATACTCTGGCATGTTTTCAAAACCATATTTCATATTTTGATTTAATCCTTCAAAGGTTTTGCAAAACATCTTTTAGGTGTTGTTTAATGCCTAAGATCTTTAAAATGTTTTAAATATCATTAAAAACACTTAGGCATGAGCTTGAGAACATTATAAAATTGCCAAAGTGGAAACCCACTTAAAGACTAAAGTCCGGTCAACCGGGTCCTAGACCTTAGTCGACCTGTTGTCCAGTCGACATGAGTGTCTTTTGTAATTTGTCATTTTTGAATGTCTCAAGACTCCAACGGCTATAAAATATCGGAAGACCATATTTTAGGTCGGTCGACCGAAACTTGCTTCGTTCGACCGGACAACATATCGCAGCCGATCGAGATCAAGATAGAAGTCTTTGAAATTAACTTCGAACCACTTCGAATGACCAAGTGCATAGTCCGATCGACCAAAGGTGTCTTGTCAAGACAAAAATATAGTCGTTGTAACTCGATTTGCTTGCATTTTTTGGACCCTATATAAAGCATTTAAGGCTAAAATTTGTTCTTTTCTCAAGCCATATAGAGCGGCCTTAGTATACAAGTTTTGGGCAAGCAAATCAAACACTTTCATGAGCTAAATTCTTCCAATCATTCATCAAAGTATTTCTATTTGAGAAAGAGCTTCATGTACTTATTCTTTCATTCTCAAATATGAATTAGAGCTTCAATTGTAATATCCAATCCTTAGAGGGATTTTTCTTTCTTGAGCTTAAATGTAAAATCTCATGTGTTGAGATTACCTTTTCTTGTAAATGGTTGAGTGGCAAGACTTGTTTGTGAGAGTGGTGGTTTTGGACCTCCAATGAGTTGGAGTGGATGATACGGTACCAACCTCGAGGCTGCCCAACTCAAAGGAGCACATACATCGACTAAGCACGAGACTTAGAACAAGGGACGTGAAGCAACTATCTACATCATTGACCCGAGTTCTAAAGTATAAAGAGGATGCTAAGTTACTGTTGGTAAATGGCTGCTTCACATTGTTTTGAATTAGTCAATACATGTGCTCATTGAATGAGTCACAAGAATGAGTCAATGATACCATAGGTGATCATGCCAGATTTTTCTCTCATTCTTAACCATTTCCAAACATTCATTTTTGTGCTATAAATAGCAGCCCTCATGAGCTATCTAAATACACCAAAAAATCATCTTCCTCTTCTACTATTTTCTTCTCAAAAGGGTGTAGTGTTAGTTTGTTTTATGAGTTCATAAAATTGCAAGTTCCAAGTCCTTTGACACGAGTGCACGTGTTTAAGGGCTAGCTGTGTTAACCTTGGGGAGCAAATGGTATTATAGATTGCACCGAGGTCGTACCGAAATTTGCTTTCAAGGCAGTGGTTCCGTCCGCGGCACAGCTATTCTTGATAAGTTTCTCATTTCTCTACTATTATTTCCTACAATTTGAAAGCAAAATTATAATTTTTGTGTTAGTAGAGAACCATCATGATTGTTACGTTGAGTATAGTTCTGTCTGATTTATCTCTATTAGAACCTCGGTATGATGATCTTGTGATGAATAATAAAAGACAAAATGATAATGCTACTGAGAAAGAATGAAATGGTTAATGTAAAATTGTTGTACATTGCTAATGATTATGTAGTATTAGAAATTGGAGATTATATATGGAATGGTGGCGTGTTTCTGGGTTTCTTGACCTGGACTCTCAAAAGTTTGTGTCTTTTTCGATTTTTCTTGATTGCGCTCCCTCCATTTGCTTAGGCATTGAGGATTCATATGTTTCCATTTCTTTTATGTTCAAAGTCTGAGGATGTTTTAAATGATTTGATGGCTATTTGGTATTTGTTGAATAAGACTGATTGAAAATTGGATTATGTTAGTCCTTTAGGCAAAGGGACTGGGGGTGTCTTTGATTTATGAGGAATTGTTTTCGGGGGTGGAAGTGGAAATGCCATCTATAGAGAAGCAGGGTTATACGATGCCATTTGCATCATTTCGTCGTTGTATTTTGCATATTATAAGTGATCAGGTTTGTAGGAAAATTTGAAAAATGATATACACGATTTTCAAATTTACCAATAATTCATAGAATTGATGTTTTCACTTATCTTTGCGTGTTTATTTTGATGGGATGCATATTTAATGGTTAATCAGGATTGATCAAATTTCCAGTATAATTTTTACCTCTTTAAAGGTTGGAAATTGATTATTCGTTAATGATCTGAAAATTAATAAGATATGTTTAAATTGTGAGATATTGTGAATCGTGGAGTTAAATATGTAAAATGCCTAATAGATGGTGGATGGGTCATTTAAAATGTTTAACATCAATCGAGCATGTGTATGAAAGACAGGATTTTAGCTTCTTAAACTCTGGGTAGCTTGTATTTGCTAAAAAGAAATAAAAAATCTGAAATCAGCTTTTCAGGTTCGGTCTAAGACCTTTAAAGCTTTGAAGCATAAACACTGGTATGGAAAGCTTTGTTTCATATTTTTTTTTTTTTTTATCTTCAACAGATTTTCTTGGAGTCGATAGATGAGTGCTAATGTGCAATTATTGAGTAGGTCAAGTGAGCATGTTATGTTTTGAATAACATGTCGAAGAGATTTTCTGACTTGAATACAAACAGATAGTAGGACTTGTTGAAATGTTCTGAATATGATTTTGAAATAAATGTCTCAACGTCTTGAACTAAAGTTCATTTATGTTGCTGACTTTGTGGTGTTGTATTTTCCTATATTGACATCATCTTGGATGCATAAGTGTTTTGTTTCTCAGAACATATTATTAAACATGGCATTGCATATGCTATGAGAAGACGAAGTTGGTACTCTCACAACCCAGGTAATGAGCATTGGGATGCACTTGATCGATTGTTTAAGGATCTTGGAGGTACGATTGTGTTTGCATTTTAATAAATTCCATATTATTTTAGAAGGATTTTGTGATGCAAATTGGCTAACCGATAATGGTAAGTCAGCTCTACTGGTAGTTATGTTTTTACTCTAGGTGGAGATGTTATATCATAGAAGTCTGAAGTCTGAATAACATGTATATCAGACTCTACAATGAAATATGAATTTATTACTCTTGAGTTGGTTAGCCAATAAGTTGAATGGCTAAGAAATTTTTGGTTGATGCGGGGAAATTCATCTATACTGATTTCTTTATATTGACATGAGTTATTTTGCAGATCCTTTTATCTTAAGGATTAGCAAAGAAAGTAGTTCTTCAATCATATCGAGAGGAACATGACTTAAGCCAATGGTTTGAGGAAATATGGTGGATACCACTCGTGGTCAAACAAAGCCATATTATTTCTCTATTTGTCCTACTAGCCCCATTTTTATGTGGTAGTAGTGGATCGTGAATTCATAGCCCTTTAATTTGGTCAGTCCTATTGAGAAGGACTTGATGTTTGGGTTGTCCTATTGAGAAGGACTTGATGGATTCATAATCGTTTGTGGATGTTGAGTCTAAATGACTCTTAATGGTTGAATATAAACCACCTACTTGATTGTGAAGGAGGGCCGCCTTCCATGGAAGACTAATGCTGTCTTTCTAGAGCACTCATGAGAACCCAAGGTATGCGCATGGCCTTCAAAATCGCTTGTATTTATTATCGCGGAACTTGCAATCTTTAGCTTTATTACTTGTTAAATGTGTCTCAATTTAAGTCTTTGAAGTTCAAGAGAAATTCACTTCATAGACTAAGTTGTTACCTTACTTTTTATGCATCAATTCAATCGAAAGATATTGGTGTTGAAGTAATTTAATCATTCTCACAGTTTTTTAAAGCTAGCATGCCATTTGGGGGGGATTGTTGGTAAATGGCTGCTTCACATTGTTTTGAATTAGTCAATACATGTGCTCATTGAATGAGTCACAAGAATGAGTCAATGATACCATAGGTGATCATGCCAGATTTTTCTCTCATTCTTAACCATTTCCAAACATTCATTTTTGTGCTATAAATAGCAGCCCTCATGAGCTATCTAAATACACCAAAAAATCATCTTCCTCTTCTACTATTTTCTTCTCAAAAGGGTGTAGTGTTAGTTTGTTTTATGAGTTCATAAAATTGCAAGTTCCATCCTTTGACACTAGTGCACGTGTTTAAGGGCTAGCTGTGTTAACCTTGGGGAGCAAATGGTATTATAGATTGCACCGAGGTCGTACCGAAATTTGCTTTCAAGGCAGTGGTTCCGTCCGTGGCACAGCTATTCTTGATAAGTTTCTCATTTCTCTACTATTATTTCCTACAGTTACATCTAGGAATGTTATACGAGGCAGCCTCTCAAGTTCACCAGTGTACAATTAGGCCCTATCAAGCAAAGAGGCTAAGAAGGGTATTTTAGTAACTCATACACGATGATGAGGGATTGGACAGCTTTACAACAGTTTGGGAGAATGATCATAACTTTCGATCCAGTTATCCAATGAAGCTGATTCCAGTTGCATATTAAAGATAAGAGGCAGATCTACAACTTTCATGAAGAACCCGAGATCAGGTTCTTCTTTCTTGACATCCGAAATCGTCGTGCAAGTTGGCCCAACAAGCTGTCCAGAATTGGGACGAAATTAAAGGGCATTTTAGTCTTTGTACAATTAAAGCCTATGCTAGACTTTAATTATTTTCCAGCTTTGTTATTTACTTTATTTAGAGTATTTAAGTAGTTGTTATAATAAAGGACATGTTGTCCATGTGTTAATTAGTTGGTTAATAAGAGTACTAATGCAACTATGACTCTTCATAGATTTGGTAGTTAGTTTGTTTCTAGCCGCCACTTTATTGTTTCGGTAGTTACTTGATAGCAAGTTGTTATTCAAGAGTCCTAATTCTTCAAGGACTCTTATTTGTTTCCGAGAGTCCTAATCCTTTAAGGACTCTTATTTCTCTTTTGTAACCGAAATCTTAACCTACTTAAGGGAGATTTCGGCCATCTTTAATGGGTACGTTAGATATATTGATATTTTGGTAAGGTTATTCCTTAGCTTCTCGTGTTTGAACTTCTATGTAGAATTCATTCATTCTTTGAGTTACTGTATCAACAAGTTTAGTTTCTCTTGTTGTGGTGTTTCAGACTCCATTGTTAATTAGCCATCCTTAGTGTTGCGTTGATTAAATTCCCTTAGAAACTAGTTCGAGAATTGAAGAAAGATCGGGCTCAACTCAAGTCGAACCTCACGGTTCTTCATCAGGATCTTTCTTGTAATCGTAGGAACTAGAGTGAATGGTGAACCCGAATAGAAGTAGGGTTGATGGGTTCTTAAAGGTGGAAGGTTACATGAGTGTGTAAAAGACCATTAGTTGGTTTGTCCTTCTTTGTAATCTCTCAAGACAAGCAAGTGGAAAGTTTCCAAAATCCTTGGGTGTGTCCCAAAGTAGTGGATGTAGATCTTTGTTATCGAACCACTCTACATCCTTGTGCTTGATCTTCTAACTCTATCTCTTTTTACTTTCAAGTTCTTACATTATACTTGTGCTTATATTCACATGAACTTGATTGTATGAGCTTTAATGGATTATATGGAGTTAGATCAATTGCTTGTTATATCTTACCTTGGCTTGGGCATATGATTTGCATTTAGAGATCTTTATAACTTTATATATCTCTTGCTAAATGCTAGTCCTCATGACTTGTGTGTTTGTTCTTGCAAGCTTTGCATATAGGAATCTTGACCTAGACAATACTTGATCATATTCATTTTCTTATTTTCCTATGTGTTGCATTTACACACATAAGTCATCTAAGTGATAATCCTTTAATTCACCCTAAATGCTTAATGAACATAATTATTGTTATGGTGATCACTTAGGAAAAGATTGTAGTAGAAAAGTTTAAATTATTGGAGAACCTTATTCATCCCCTCCCCCCTCTAAAGTTCTCTCATTCGGGTATAGCAAATGCACTATGGGTATTTCAACAAAGATATACATATCTCGACTCCATTTCCTGTTAGTAGTGCCCTAGGACCATTACCATATGTTGTACGTTTCATTTTTTTTGAGCATGTCTCTGAATAGTTAATTTTTCTTTTGAACATCAAATGTGTGATTTGATAGTAAAACTCATTAGCTTATGCAATTACTATTCTAGTTGTCCCTAGTTTTATGTAATGTTCTTTACATTGAAATAAAACTAGTATGATGTATGATTGATGATCATGTTTTACTGATCATGTGTAATTGATACAAATCATATCATAGATGCAATATATAGGGATACATTGTATTGGACATGATCCGTTAGAGAAGTAATACTTCATGGTCCTTAGTCATAAGTATTACTTCCTCAGTACTATTTTGGAATCCTTAGACCTTATGTCTCCATTGATTCTAGCATGAATGTAGCCACATTTGGACTCAATCGGACGTTACTTTTAATCGAGTAATCAATACGACTGATAATCGGATGTAGTGTCCTATCATAGCTTGAATGTGAGAGACATTGTAAGGAATTTGTCCCTCTCTTTGTTAGAGAGAGATATCCATGGGCCCCTCGATAGGGAAAAACTGTTTAAATGCATGGCCGTGCTCAAATGTATTTGATAAAGTAGTTATCAAATACTATTTGTTGGAACAGTCTACCCGGAGATCGAGCATAAATACAATTAAGATTAATAAGGGTGACGACTACCATGCCTTATGCTTAATTAGGATATCGCGAGACAAAGAGATTAAATAGTGGATTGGTATTAGGTTCCGCCGTAAATTCATTCACTTTGGGTAGTTGCAATGTCCTTCTAGGGACGGCTTGTGATTTATGAACTCACACTACTACTAAGTGTGTTTTCATTGCCATTGTGATATGAACCTACAGGGTCACACACATAGACGAGTTAACGAGTTTCATGTCCAGATTCAATGAATCTAGAATGTGTCTAGGTTCATTGTATCTGACATTTATTTTCTGAGAATAATAAAACGTTATTTTTTGAATTATAGATTAAAGATGGGCATTTTCGGTATTTGTCTATAGCTGGGATTACGTGAGAGTGATTATGCGATAAAGACTCCCACTACAAGTAGAAGTCTAGGGGACGTGGGAGTTATAGACTCCCATTACCGGAAGAGGTTGAGGACGTGGGAGTTGGTTCTGGGAACAAACTCTTACATTTTGTATAAACCTCTTTTGGCCGAAACCCTAGATAACTACTGCTTGAGCCGCAATAAACCAAAGTTCTCCCGAAATTAGATTTCTTGAATTCTGCCCTTCTCTTCTTTCTATATTCCCGAAACTCAGAAACGAAGAGTTAGCACTCGCTGCTCGTTTCGTCACGTGGATACCGGTAGAAAGCAACCGCAAGGGAAGGCTTTTGGTGGCAGCAGCACATATCCGAAAGACAACATCTTTAGCCGAAAAATGTAAGTAATTTTTCGCTGTATTCGATTCGTTTTGGTATGAGCGTATCCTTCAGGGGAGGACTCATGGGTGTTTAGAGCGAGTTTCTACTCATGAATCCCTTCATTTCCCCCCATCTAGTTTCTCCTTTCAAAATTTACTTTTATTTCATTTGATTTGTCTTTCTTTCAAAAACCACCCTACTATACTCCTGTTTTTTACACAGCAACAGCCCATCCCTGTTCCCAATATCCAGCTTCCATTTTCCTTATTCTCTGCAAATAACAGGTATACTTTATATATTTTTATTTTTATAATTTTTCTTTTTCCTCATTCTTTAATGATGTGATCAGTTCTGAACCATAAAGTACAATGAACTTGATTCATATCAAAATTATCCAAAAAATGACCCTTATCCACCATTTGTCTAACAACACAACATACATTACTTGATATTAAAATACAAACCAAAATATATTTATTTGTACAAAAAATCATTTTAGACATTTAAGCCCCTGCAATTGCGCATGTGTGATTGACATATGTGCAACACCGCCCACTCTCGCTGGATTCCGCCGATTTTGGCTGTTTCATAATGGAAGCCTTTCTGAGTAGTTTAGCATAGATTAAGAATGTGGGAGAAGATAGGTATTTTTTCCTATTTTACCCTTCAATAATTTAGTTTGTTCCAAATATCAACCTCCTCATTTCTCCATATAGTAAGGGTAATTTTTAAAATGTATAATTAAAAGTTAGGAAATGACAAATATTTAGAGAAGATAGTAAGAGGCTAAAAAGACTTGTATTAAGAAACGGAGGAAGTAATATCTATTTTGTTGATAAATGCTTTTGTTGCTGCTTGTGTATTTCAGAAGATCAATGATGAATTCCTCGGGGATAGAGCTTAGTTTATTTAACCATTACCCTTTTTTATGCATGACAAAGGGGGAGAAGAGTTTTAATTTGCTATAATGTGATAGATGTGATTGTTTTGCTTGTCATGACTCTTTATGTTTCATATCTTTTTCTTGTCAACCCCACTCTTACATGTTTATGTGAGACTCTTCTTTACCCCCACCCCAACAAGTTTTATTTTTATGTGCTCTATCCTATGGTGGTGGTTGTTCGATTATATCCTGACTCTTTAAATATTTAGCCTTTTTAGATGTTCTTAAAAAGGGTTTTCAATCCAAAGAACCTAAGGGTGATTTTCTTCATTATGAAGTTTTTGAACATTTGGAAACTGTTTCAAAGGTATTCGGTCAAAATTGAATTTTGGAGGAGTTTCCTACATTTTTTGTTCTGTCAAAACCACGATCAACTGTGGCCAAGCACGGTTGACCGCATGTATGGAAGTTTCTCAACATTTATGAATATTGAAGCTTTGTTTTCATGCCTTATCCTTTCCCAAAGCTTATCTTAATAGTATTACATGTACTCACTTGGTCTTAAACATCTTTTATATCAAACATTCATTCACTCCTTATGAAATTCAAAAATGACACATCTTCAAGGGAGCTTTAAAAAAACCTGTCCAGATCAAGGGCTCTTTTACAAAGGATATAGCAAGAAAGAACATTTCCCTTATGCAATGTTTTGGATTACCAAAATCAAAGGAATGAAAATTGCAGGTTGGTTGGGTCATAAGAGTCTTTATGTGAAATGTACTATAACAGTTTGATCTATGTTGTCAAGCTTCCTTGTGTTTTTATATATATATATATATATATATATATATATATATATATATATATATATATATATATTACTACCTTATCACATTACATAAAAGTTTGCCATAATAAAAAAAATGGGAGATTGTAAATCCTAAAGGCTCTCTACTTAGTTTGATCTTGACAAACATTTGATGAGGTTGATAATGATATATGATATTGTGATAGTGTTGAAATATCAATGATGTAGGCCTAAGTACTTCAAGTCCTATGCAAGAGTTACAAGGTCATCATCACATAGAATAATTGAAGAATGAATGACTTGTTAATGAAGCTTAAAGTCTTAGTGTTATGGTTTGGTTTGTGAGGTATCTATCTATCTTGTAAACTCCAACTCTTGTTCAGCTTAGTCTGAATCTCACCAAGAAGCACTATGCATAAACTCTTTTTTGTAAAACATGGAATCCTCGTGATCAAATGTGATTGGTTGTTCAAAAGGTTTTCTCAAGTGTTTTTAAGTTCATTTGATCTCAGATGGCATCAGGCAAGTTGAAAATAGAGTACTTTGATCATTCAGCAATTAACTAGATTGTTTCTGGAAAATTGCAGGAGATCGCGGTCGACCTTGCTAAAGGAATGGTCAACCGCCATTCAAATTTTCTTTTATACTATGCTTTCTGGGCTATGGAATCGGATAGCCCAGTGGGTAGGCTATTCCAAACATGGAACTGAGGTCCTGTATTCGATTCCTGTATCCCCTTTAAAAAAAAAATGTTTTCTGGGCTGACACTCTGTTTTGAGAAACATGGTGCGGTCAATCGTTGGTACCTACGGTCAACCGCACCTTGAAAAGAAGAGACTGAAAACTGGCCTCGGATCCTCTTCAATCTACCGTAGCTGTCATTTTCAGGTAAAAAGGTAGTTGTTATGCTTTTTGAATTTAAAGCACATATTTTCCATCTCTATAGAAGTCTCTAAGGCCTGTATAAGGAAGTTCTTGAAGGTTTTCAAGCTCTAAAAGTCTTATATCTTTCCAAACCATTCCAAACAATTTTCATGTACAAAGCATTATTATATGAGTTAATATCTATTTATACTCCTTAGGTGTGTTTGAAAAACAAGTGTTATTCCTCACCTATTTTGTACTCTAAAATACCATCAACTATTTACGGGGTGCTAATTTGTCTTTTAGCTGAAGGGCTGATTGGTGTGACAGGTTTTTGGTGGACTAAGTATGTGGATTTTGTTATTAACAGATTATTGTGAAATTACAAAAACAATCTTTTGGTCATTGAATTTCTAATGTTCGGAGGAGTTGGAAATAAAGGAAAAGCTGTCTACTATAGTTAATTCGTGTGTCTTTTCTATCAGCAGGGAGAATTAATAGCTAAATAGGTTATCAACGTATTTACGTTTAGGCCACTTTCATCATTTTTAGAAAAGTTTTAACTTTTTTTGTCACCAATGTTTTTACGGGCAACCATTTTGGTCATCCCGTTCAAAACTTTGAAAAAAAACGTTAAATTCAATGATATGACCAAACTTTCTCTCATTCTCTCTCTCCGAGGGGTATTTTTGGAAACCAATAATTCTCTCACCCTTAAACATCTAACCCAACCCCATTTGTAAAACAAAGATCTATTTTCTCCTCCAAATTGAAACATAGAATTCTCCTATTTACACTATTCCAAATTCCTCAATATCATAGACTACATCATTTACTTTTGTATACTAGTGCGTTGTCATGAAGTTTCAGGAGAGAAAAAGTCACAATACATAGTTCTTCTAAAACATTTAAAGTTAATTAATTTTTCATTTCTACTATACCTCTCTTTTCAAGAGGTACTTAAGAGGGTTATTGAAATTTTGTAATTACCCTGTAGTTGTAGCAAAAATAAATCCAAAAGAATATATATACTTGGGAAATTTTTGGTTATCCTGAACTCGAGGTTTATGAACATTGTATCTTTTAGTGTTGTTATTAGCATCCTAGAAAGTTTTAGATAAAAACTTGGAATTTAATTTCTGAGTTGCGAAAAGGTTGTGATTAGTGTATGGGAGATCATGAAGGATGGGCAGAGCCAAGTGGGCTTTTGCCAAATGGATTATTGCCTAATGCAGGACAAGTGGTCTTAGTTCTGGTTGAAGGCATAAGAAAGAACTGCAGAACCTATTGCCTGCATTCAACCGAACCAATTGTCTGAGGAACAGAGAAATGTTGTTGCCGATTATGTGCAACGGCTCATTATGAAGTGCTTTCCATGTCAGGTTGTTCATTCGTTAGCTTAAATTTGGGGGAGAAAATGGATATTTGTTTTGCAAATGGGACTGGGTTAGATGATTGAGGGTGAGGGAATTATTGGTTTCCAAAAATACCCTTCAAGAGAGAGAGGATGGCAGAAACGTTTGGTCATGTCATCGAATTTAACGTTTTTTTCAAAGTTTTGGACTGGAAGGACCAAAATTGCTACCCGTAAAATTATTGGTAACCAAAAAATTTAAAATTTTCTAATAATGATGAAAGTGAGTAAGAGCAAATACGTTGATGACCTATTTGGCTATTAATTCATCACCGGGGTTTCTAGATTTTTCTTTCCACAATTCTTGCCTATCGATTCTATCCTCGTTGATTACCAACTGTCTTCTTCCTTCTATTCTCTAGGGAACCTTTCTTCTTTTTTTCCCTTCCCAACTGTTGGAGAAATTGTTTTCTCAATGAATTAAAGTGTCATGAGGATATATTTGAGCTAATAAACATATATGTTACACCACTCAATTTTGAATGTTATTGAGTTTATCACGAAATGGTTGCGCAAGCTTCGCGATGATATATAACATGTGAGAAAATCAATTCTTGGTGTGAATGATAATTTGGTATGAAGTAGGGTGGATGAAATGTGGAAAATGGGGTTTTAAACCCACATCCCACATAGGTAACCCATGAAAGTGAAAATCACTTTATATGTTAAAGTGGCTCAAATGAGTTTAAATTGTGTTACTACTATTATGCCTCATGTTAGAACCTCGTGTGCGCCCGCGCAGGGGAGGCGCAAACGGAAGGTTTGTGGATACCAAATTAGCTTGAACTTGTGTGCGGATACGACCTGCGTACAAGAATGCAGGACAAAAATACGCGGGCCTGATCAACCACGTTTTTGCTACTGGTTTGATTTTTGAATATTCAAACTTTGCTGCATTTTGCTGCTGTAAACAACTGCAATTTGTTACCAACGTTTGCGGCAGCTACAATTTTTGAATATTCAAACTTTGCTGCAACTTGCTACTGGTTACAGTTGTAAACAGCTGCAATTTGCTACTAGTTTGAATTCAAAGTTTGCTGCTGTTAAACACTTAACTTTTGCTGCTGTAATAGCTACATTTACCCCATTATTGTGCCTATAAAAGGTAGAGAACTTCTGCAGTTTTGGGTATAAAAAATTTCCCCTTTCCCTCGGCATTCTGTTCTCTGTTTTCTGCACTTGCATAACATATTTTCAAGAGAGTTCTGCTGTTAGTATATAGATTCGAAGGTTCTGCTTCTTTTGTTTCAAAGAAACAGAAGGATTGGACGTTGTACCTTGGGAGTTCAGTGTTCAAGAGAGCCTTAAGCTGATAAAGGTTGGACATATTGAAATTAAGGGGAAGCGAAAACTGCTGTCTCGTCCAGGATATTAATCCAAAACGGTTGAGGTTCTGAGTTTAATTTTATTACTGTTTTTTTTTGAATTATTCTTCAGTTATAAGTAGTGCTTGTATTTCTGCTCAAGGTTTTATTTTTCTGTTCAGAAAGTTTAACCACTGCAATATTCTTTTTCCTCTCAGTATTCCAGTAATAGATTACATATATTTATTTCCAACACTGACCTCTCTATTGGTCGAACTTTCTATATCTCCCCTTCATCATCATCAAAACCTAATCCCTTGCTTTCGGTTCATGATGTGGAGCTCCAATTGATCGCCTCCACTGTTAGGATCTTAATTGATTTGGGGCATGGTTGATGAGAAGTATAGATTTCAGAGTATCTAATAATTTACAGGGTTGGGTGAAGGGATTCATGGGTGGAAACTCGTTCCAAACACCCATGGATCCTCCCCTGAAGGATCCGCTCATACGTAAACGAATCGAAAACAGCGGTAAAACTTACAATTTTCGGATTCAAGAAGCTACTTCTTGAATGGAGGATGACGATTCTTGGAAGTTTTCTTTTCACCAACGGAATTCCCCTTTCATGGAATTTCCCTCTACCAGTATCCACGCTGACGAAACAAGCAGAGTGATTGCTAGCTCTTCGTCTTTACGAGATTCGGGAATTAGAGAAAAAAGGGAGAGGTGAGAAATCAAATCTGATTTCGGGTTACTTGTTTAATTTCGATTTGAATGACTTAATTATCTTAGGGGTTTCGGCTAAGAGATGTTATATAGAGTGTGGGAGTTTGTTCCCGAACAACTCCCACGTCTACTCAACTCTCTCTACTGTGGGAGACTCTGACTCCCACATCCCCTAGACTTCTGCTGGTAGTGGGAGTTCTTATCGGATAATAACTCCCACGTAATCCCAGCTATTGGTAAAATACCGAAATTGCCCCTATCTCTAATTTGAATAATAAACACTTTATTATTTCCAGAAAAACAAATGTCAGATACAATGAACCTAGACACATTATAGATTCATTGAATCTGGACATGAAGCTTGTTAGCTCGTCTATGCGTGTGACCCTGTAGGTTCATATCACAATGGCAATGAAAACACACTTAGTAGTAGTGTGAGTTCATAAGTCACAAGCGGCCCCTAGCAGGACATTGTGACTACCCAAAGTGAATGAATTTACAACGGAACCTATTGTCAATCCACTATTTAATCCCTTTGTCTCGCGATATCCTAATTAAGCATAAGGCATGGTGGTCGTCACCCTTATTAAGCTTAATTGTGTTTATGCTCGATCTCCAGGTAGACTGTTTCGACAAATAGCATTTGATAACAACTTTATCAAATACATTTGAGCACGGCCATGCATTTAAACAGTCTTTCCCTATCGAGGGGCCCATGGATATCTCTCTCTAATAATAGAGAGGGACAAATTCCTTACAATGTCTCTCACATTCAAGCTATGATAGGACACTACATCCGATCATCGGTCGTATTGATTACTCGTTACAAGTAACGTCCGACCGAGTCAAAACGTGGCTCCATTCATACTAGAATCAATGAAGACATAAGGTCTACGGATTCTAAAATAGTATTGACGAAGTAATACTTATGACTTAAGACCATGAAGTATTACTTCTCTGACGGATCACGTCCAATACAATGTATCCCTATATATTGCATCTATGATGTGATTTGTATCCATTACACATGATCAGTAAAACAAGATCATCAATCAACAATCATACTAGTTTTGTTTCATAGTAATTAAGCATTACATAAAACTAGGGACTACTAGAATAGTAATTACATAAGCTAATGAGTTTTACTATCAAATCACACATTTGATAATCAAAAGCAAAATTAACTATTCAATAAAATGCTCAAAAGATAACAAAACGCACAACATGTGCTAATGGTCCTAGGGCACTACTAACATTGGGCTGATCCATTTTCTACTCTCTCGCTTCCGTGTCTTTTCCGCCTTTCTCACCTCTCTCTTATAATTCCACAGATTTTCACCATAATCCTATTTGCATGTTAGATTTATGTATCTCCTGCTAGTTGATCTATATCAATTTCGTGTTAAGTTTTGATGAGATAACTGGATGAATTGATCTTGAGCTGATAAAGACTTGATCAAAGATGAATGGTTGAAGGAAGAAGGAAGATGCAATGCGAAACTGGTAAAATGCAAAAATAAAAGAAGAGCTGGGCTTTGGACACTGGATTTGCTATACATCATCTTTTTTAGTAGTAATGAGCTAGTTAGTTAAATAGTTGTGGACTGTAAGTGTGCATGAATAGGCTCAGACCCATTTTATAATTAGTCTTGTGTTGTAGTAATAGATATCAGTGAGATGTAGGGGATTGCATCCCAAAGGCGGTTATTTTAGTTTTCTTTCCTTGTATAAAGCTGAGTTTTCAGCTTCATTTCCAATTAATTCAATTAGGTAGCTTTCGAGATATTTTTCCTCTTCTTTGTTCTTAAGTTTCTAACATGGTATCAAGGCCCTTTTGGCTTCACTATTTGATTTGTTTCTGATTGTTTGTAATTCAATTTGAGAATAGATTGTAGAGTTGTGTTCTTGGGCTCAATCGAAGCTCAATTTTGTTGTTTCTTGTGGAAAATTTGTTCGATTGGCTTTTCTTGTTGAAATTTACATTTGATATAGGTGCTCAATTATATTGGCCAGACTCAATTGGATTGGGCAAAATCGAACTCGGTTGCATCGGACCCGGTCGATCTAGAGATGTCTCGGGTCGACTGAACCGGTTTGTCACTCTGGTCGGTCGAGAACTATTTCTCCAGTCGACCGAACCAGTTGGACGAAGTCAAAATCGGCACATATCTTGTGTGAGAGAGTGATATTTATTAAGGGGTAGTGGGGAGAGAAATGTGTGAGTGTGGAGTTAGTGGGTGGTTCCACTGACACCACTTGATGAAGTGGTCATCAAAACACATAATTCACTCCCATTCCTCTCAACATTACTCTTAGTCGAAAAAGAGAGAAATATTCTCTAAAATTTTGCTCTCTAAAATACACTCTCAAGAACACAAAAAGTGAAAGAACACATGTTTTTCTTATCTCTAGTTCCAGTTTATATTTCTATATCAACGAAGCTCACGAATATCATCTTCAACGTTCGTAGCTCTCGTGACTAGCATCACAAGCGCAACGAACAAGCTCAAGGTTGATCGATGTGGATACCGGTAGAGACGGGAGTCCGAAGGCTTCCGTTGGTGATTCAAAGTAGCAAAATCCGCATTATTCGATTATATCGAAAAATATATAATTCTTATTACAAAGTACTAGTTCTTTCTCGTGAGTAGATCCTTTAAAGGAACGAAATCCCATTTTATTTCTGTTGCTTTTATGTGGAGATTCCGAATTTTTCATTTCAAGTGGTATCAGAGCCTATCACGAGAACCCAATTACTTTGTTTATATGTTATCGTTCTTTTACTAGACTGATAATGCATGTCATATGATGTTATTTACTTTTATACAGCCTCTGGGAAGTCGTTTAAGAGTTAAATGAATCTCGAAACGAATTGTAGATTTGTGTTTTTGGTTTTTTTTTCTTGAGAATAATTCGGTCAACTGTAAGAGGCTTGCGGCAGACCGGATATGTTCTAGAAAATGAGATTTTGCTACTGCATAGAATTCGGTCGCCGGTGAACCATCACGGTCGACCGAGGCTAGTCTGTTTTCAGGCCGGTCGATCAGAAATGTTATGTGTCGATCGAGGTGGCCTAATTTTACACTGTTTTTTGTTACTGCCTTATCATTGTCGACCGGGAATATGGCATGGGTTTACCGGAAAGGGGCAAGCAATGTGTATTTGTGATTTTACCTTGATTGTCGTGTTATTTGAGCATGGTGCATAGTAATAGCCTTTGACCTAGTGGTGTTTATTATAATACGGCCTGCGTGTCGTGCCTTATCTATTCATTCTGGTTGTAAATTTAATCTCGAATGTAACTCGAGAATTCTTTCAATTATGTAAAAGTATAGAATATGATTTTATATTTTTTCATATGTAACAAGTGATGAAGAAAGGCGTCCACCAGATGGAGGAAATCACAAGGATGCGGATGAAAATAGATAGGATTTATTGCTTTTCCATCTTTAGATTGACCTAGGATATTTTGTTGGCTCGGAAAATCCGTATAGAGCTATTACTATGTCAAGGTTTTATTTACCGCTTTATGCACTTCGCATGTGATGCCTATTGCATGATTTACAGCTTTGATAGAATGTTAATTCAGACGTATAATCAGATTATACACCATTTGGTGAGACAATTTTAAAATCCCACATTTTCAAATATTAAGTCTATTGCCTTCCAAGCGGGGCCCTCGTCAAGGTCTAGATCAACAGTAGTGTGAACTTCCGAGTGTAATAAGCGCCTGTCTATCCGGGTGAGGCGCAAAGGATAAGTTAGTGATATCCGTCGGTACAATCTTGGATCATACTTAACCAGATTACCTCAATGGTTAAGAATCTTGAGGCAAAAGGGTTGAGATGTGCATTTATGTACTGAAGGTAATCGTTACCTACTTAACCAACCAAGAGTCACATAATTGATGTGATTAGCAAGTGTTTCTTACCTAAAGCGTCTTCTTGAGAATAGTAGCCAAAGCTGCCCTGAGAATGATGAAATATAGATATTGGTCCTACTAGAGAGTTTTGAACTTTCCAAATGAGTACTTGAGGGTTATTCATTTGAAGAAAATAGTGGGAGAATCATTAATTAAAGTCCTATTAATGATTTTAAAATATGACAAATAAAATTTTGCAAACTCTTCTCTGTAGATATAATAGCAAATGCAATCATTGCATCAAACTCTTTATCATTGGGATCCGTCCTTGAGAAAGACAAAGTTGAGGGAGGAAACTTCCTCGACTGGTACAGGAATTTGAGAATCGTTCTCAAGCACGAGAAAAAGTTGTATGTTCTCGAGACTCCTATTCTTGATCCACCAGCAGCAGGGGCTCCGACCGCTCAAAGAAACGCTTATCGTAAGCACTTAGATGACGCATTAGATGTGTCTAGTCATATGTTAGTAACCATGACCTCTGAGCTTCAAAAGCGACATGAGGAAATGAGAGCTTTCGATATGATTAATCATCTAAGGCAACTCTTTTAGAGTTAAGCTCGCCAGGAGAGATTCGATGTGTCGAAGTCTCTATTTTAGTGCAAAATAGCAGAGGTAACACCAGTCAGAACTCACGTTCTGAAGATGATAGGTTATATTGAGAGCATCGAAAGACTGGATTTCCTCCTTGCCAAGAGCTATCCACTGACTTGATTTTGCAATCGTTGCTTGAATCATTCAGTTAGGTTGTATTGAACTACAACATGAATGAGATAGACAAACTTTTCCGATAATTTTTGAATCTGTTAAGGACTTCCGAGAAAGAGATAGGCAAGTCCAAGGTCATTTACATGTTCAACAACAATAGGGCAAGGTTTTTGGTAAGCCTAAAGGCAAGCCTTCGGGCAAACCTAACCATTCTGAGAAAGCACTGAAACCCATGGGCGCTGTGGCTAAGGATGTAAATTGTTTCCATTGTGGACAGAAAAGGACACTAGAAGAGAAACTGACATAGTTTTCTTGCCGGGAAAAAGATTGGAAAGAGAGCAAATGTTGATTCTGGCTCAAGTATTTATGTTATTGAGATCAACTTGTCTACTACTACTTCCTCATGGGTATTAGATACCGGATGTGGTTCTCACATTTGCATGAATGTGCATGGACTACAAAGGAGTAGAGAGCTGGCACAAGGTAACGTGGACCTACGCGGTTGCAATGGAGCATGAGTTGCTGCATTAGTTGTAGGAACATATAGTCTTAGTTTTCCTTCTGCAATTGTTCTAGATTTAGACAATTGTCTTTATGTACCTACATTAACTAAGAATATTATTTCGATCTCTTGTTTGGACAAGATGGGTTTTGATATTCATATTAAAAATCAACTAATGTCGTTTTCGTTAAATGATATCTTTTATTGTAGTGCTACTTTGGTGAATGCTTTATACTTGTTAGATCTAGATTCACCGCTTTATAAGATAAATACAAAGAGGATAAAGACTAAAGAGTCTAATCCTACATACCTCTGGAATTGTCGCTTAGGCCATATAAACGAAAATAACATTTCTAAACTCCATAAAGATGGATTGTTGGAATCATTTGATTTTGAATCATATGATACATGCGAGCCTTGTTTATTGGATAAGATGTTTGCTTCTCCTATTACTAGAACTGGAGAACGAGAAAATGGTTTGTTAGAACTAATACACAGTGACATATGTGGTCCATTCAATATCCATGCAAGAGGTGGTTATCTATATTTCATTACTTTTACTGACGATTTTAGTCATTTTGGATACGTGTTTCTTATGAAACGCAAGTCTGAGGCCTTTGAAAAGTTCAAAGAGTATAAGAATGAAATAGAAACCAAATTGGCAAAATCCAATCGAGGTGAGGAATACTTAAGTCAAGAATTTCGTGACTATCTAAAGAGTTGTGGAATTGCTTCACAACTTTCTCATCCGGCTACTTCTCAATGGAATGGTGTATCCGAAAGGAGAAATCGAACTCTATTAGATATGGCTCGATCAATGATGAATCATGCGAGCCTTCCAAACTTCTGTTGGGGACCTGGTTTAGAAGCAACAACTTTAACACTAAATAGATTTCCATCTAAATCTGTTGAAACAACACCATATCATATATGGACTGAGAGGCGCCCTAGTATGTCTTTCTTAAAGATTTGGGGTTGTGAGGCGTTTGTGAAATGTCTAGCTTTGGACAAGCTCAGCCCAAAGTCGGTCAAGTGAACTTTTGCGGGGTATCCTAAGGAAACTAAATGGTACTACTTCTACATTCTTTACGAGAATAAAGTGTTTGTTGCTAAAAAAAGAGTTTTTCTGGAGAAACAGTTTCTTTCTGGGAAAACAAGTGGGAGCACAGTGGAACTTAATGAAGTTCCAGAACTTGGTGAAATTCCAAGGGAACTTGATGAAGTTCCATGCACAAGTGACCAGGTGGAATTGCAGTTGTGGAGCTAGTTCCTGAAACACAAGAATTTCGTAGGTCTAGTAAAGTTCGTAGATCACTAGAAAATTTTGGATTTTTTGTAATAGGAACATTGAGATGTTATGTTTATTGATCACAATGAGTCTACGACCTACAAATAAAGAAAGCTTCTAGAAGCTGGAATCAACGTTTTGACGAAGCCGTACACGAGTTCGGTTTTACAAGAATGTTGATGAACCTTGTGTTTATAAATTGTTTAGTGGAAACTCGGTTGTATTCCTAGTTTTGTATGTAGATGACATACTACTTATTGGGAATGGCATTCTAATCTTGGAATTTGTAAAGGTCTGGTTAGGGAAATATTTCTCTATGAAGGACTTAGGTGAATCAAACTTCATCTTAGGAGTCAAGATCTATAGAGATAGATCACGTAGACTCATTGGCCTAAGTTAGAGTACATATATAGACAAAGTGCTAAATCGAATTAGCATTCAAGAGTGCAAAAATGGCATTTGTCTTATAGCACTTGGTAAGGTTCTTTCAAGACAACAATGTGCTAAGACACTAGATGAGAAATAGCACATGAGTGAGATTCCATATGCTTCGGCAATTGGATCTATCATGTATGTCATGTTTTGTACTTGCCCAGATGTCTCGTATGCTTTGAGTATAACGAGCAGATACCAGCCAACATACGACATTTGTTGGTGTATTTATGAACCATGTGTAGGATAAGGTGTGATAGATAGAGGATTTGTCCCTCATATACAACATGAGTGATATCTTGGGCCCCTTGATGGAGCGAGACTAATTCATGTCCATGAACAAGTGAATTAATATGATACATTAATGTCATTTGATTAGCCTACTCGGGAATCAAGAAAGCGATTGATTGAACTATACAAGTGTGACATTCTCCATGACTTGTGTTCAATCTAGATATCGAGGACAAAGGGATTAATACAAAAAGATCATATTTGTGATTACTTGAATCAACAGACTATTTTTGAATTGGGAGTAATGATGTGTTGCTACATACCTCTCATTACTATTGACAATTGTTGTCACGACCAACATAGCAAATACCAAAAGGGTCGCACACTATAATCAACTAGATTGGGCTTGCTGAAATTTATATTTGATATAGGTGCTCCATTGGATTGGGCAAAATCAAACCCGGTTGCACCGGACCCGGTTGACCGAGAGATGTCTCGGGTCACCGAACCGGTTTGTCACTTCGGTCGGCCGAAAACCATTTTTCGATCGACCGAACCAGTTGGACCAAGTCAAAACCGGCACATGTATTGTGTCAGAGAGTGGTATATGTTAAGGGGTAGTGGGGAGAGAAATGTGAGTATGGAGTTAGTGGGTGGTTCCACTAACACCACTTGATGAAGTGTTCATCAAAACACACAATTCACTCCGATTCCTCTCAACATTCCTCCTAGCCTAAAAAGAGAGAAATATTCTCTGAAATTTTGCTCTCTAGAATACGCTCTTAAGAACACAAAAAGAGAAAGAAAAAATGTTTTTATTATCTCTACATTCTGGTTTATATTTCTATATCAACGAAACTCACGAAAATCGCATTCAACGTTCGTAGCTGTCGTGACTAGCATCACAAGCACAACGAACAAGCTCAAGGTTGATCGGTGTGGATACCGGTAGAGACGGAAGTCCGAAAGCTTCCGTTGGTGATTCAAAGTAGCAGAATCCGCATTATTCGATTAGATCGAAAAATGTATAGTTCCTATCACAAGGTACTGGTTCTTTCTAGTGAGTATTAAGAAAGCCACCAGTGTGGTGGGGCGGACCCCCGTTTATTAATAAATCCGAATTGGCTAAATAAAATACAAGGAGGGGGACGTAATACCAATCCTCCTAACAAAAGGTGGAAACAGATCCACTGCTTACATTAGACTATGCTAGATGCAAGACTTGAACATTTATAATATGATCAAGGATGTTTACAATGAGAACTATAGATCTAAATGCAAAGCAGAAATACAATATGCAAAACCTATCTAAGACGCAAATAAGCCGCGTTACATTGATCTAATTTAATAAGACCAATAATCTGCGAAGGGAGGGACTCAACATTGTAGAAAATGGTTGAACACCGATCAGAAATTGCATGATTAGCCAAAGCATCTGCCACTGAATTAACTTCCCGGAAAACATGTACCAACCTGCAATGGCCAAGAAGAGAGACAGCTCTACGAAATGAAGTATCCAGAGACCAATTAGAAATCATACCTGAAGAAACCGCCTTAACCAGAATGTCCAAATCCGATTGAATCAGAATATCATGTGTACCGCCTTGAGGAACCATTTGTAAACCACGAACCAATGCTTGTAATTCATCTCTCATACTGGTAGCACTATCCCCGATAAAAATAGAGAAAGCTGAAATAAATACCCCATTACTATGTCGAAATATGCCTCCAATACCTGCAGGGCCAGGATTCTTTCTAGTGAGTATATCCTTTAAAGATACGGAATCCCATTTTATTTCCGCTGCTTTTATGTGACTAACCTAGGTTTTTATGGCTGGTGTTAAAGTTGCAGCTGTTCATCCTTTCACAGTTCATACTAGTGAGAATTCAAACTTTGTTCTCACTAAAATTGTGTTAACCAGTGTGATACCCGGGAATTTTTGCTTACGTGTTTCGCATGTCTTGAATTTAATTTTGTGTGATTAATTGTGTTAACCTGACTTATGTTTTATATTTTAGTGGTACAAGTGTTAAGGGGCGCATTGACATGTTGAGAAGTTAATGGACATAAGTGTTTGAGTTAGGAAGTTGGGGACTTGTTTGTGTGGAATTTGAAAGTCATGTTAGAGGCAGTTATGGAGAGATTAATGGGTTAGTTAGTGCTAGAGAATTTAAGGGAAATGGGTTACAAGGAAGGAAGAAAAGAGACGGAAAGAAAAAGAAAAGAAAGAGAAAGAAGAGAGGAAAAGGAAAAGATGGAAAACAAGAGTGTTGTGAGGTTTTCATACAATTGAGATAGCAAATATTGTCGGAATTGAGAGATTCTTATGACGTTAGAAATATGATTGAAAATGCTACGTTTTGGCGGTGTAAGATTAACATTTCGATTTCCCAATAGGAATGTTTGAAGTTGGCTGTTTTTCTTGCTTTGGTGATTACTTTTATTAAGTTGTTATGATAAGGATCATTCACCCTTGATTTTCAGTCTCTAAAAGAACATGAACTGTTGTTTTATTGAAATTACCGATTTGCTTTGGATTTAGGTTTTAATTCATGTTTTCTTACATTCGCAAATGGATGAAGTATTGATGTTATTTGTATTGTATTATATGTTGGTATTTGGAAGATATGCGATTGGCAATTGTTATGTGGTTGATTGTCATATTTGGAGTCTATATGTTTATTCACAATTAGAGCTCTTGTTTGTCAATGATCATATTCTAGGACATCGTTAAAATTTTATATATGTTTAAAGTGTCTGGGTGCGCGGTCTGTCTGTTATGTCTGACTCGGTTCCTATCTGGGATAAAAATTGGGGTTGTTAACAATTTTTGTGGAGCTCACAAGGGTGAGCGTGTAAACCCTAAGGGCTAATGTGATCGATCTTGTTTTGATGATAACAAGACATTGATAAGTCCTAATATTTGTGTGAGCTTGTGTTTCAATGATAGGATATTATACCCTCACACTTGCATTGTAAGATAACTTCTTGTAGACATCAAAGATCATTCTACAACAAGAAGAAGCTACAATTTGCAAGTCTCCATGGAACAAGCTTAAAGGTCATCCACAGTTTTATTGGAAGATAGCAAAATCAAAGAAAGATCAACAAGTGTTGGAATCCAAGACGCTACAACTTGAGAAGACTATAAAGGACTTCATCACAAGAAGATGTTAATTAATGGTCTCAAGTCCAAGCTCAAAGAAGATCTCATCTTAAAGACTTGAAGACCAAGAAGATTAGTCAAGATGCCTTATAGGTAAATCCTTGTGACTAATCTTATTTGATGAATGATAGTTTATAGTATGATGAATTTGATACTCTTGCTATTTTCAAAACCATCTTTCTTACTTTGAATTAATCTTTCAAAGGTTTTTAAAACGTCCTTTAAGTGTTGGTTAATGTCTAAGATCTTTTAAAATGTTCTAAATATCCTTCAAAAACACTTAGGCATGAGTTTGAGAACATTAGAAAGTTGACCAGGTGGAAAAACCACATATGGACTGAAGTCCGACCTGATAAAGTCCGGTCGACCGGGGTGTCTTTTCTACTTTGTCCCTATAAAATCTCGGAAGACCATGTTATAGGTCAGCCGACCGAACCATTGATTCGGATGACCGGGCCACCCTTTGCGATAGATCGAGATGAAAATAGAAGCCTTTGAACTTAAACTTCAGAAGTATTTCAGACGACCTACTGCCTAGTCCGGTCGACCGAAGCTATCCTGTCAAGGAAAAAATATAGTCGTTGCAACTCGATTTGCTTGACATGTGTGGAGATTATCTTTCTTTGTAAAGGATTGAGTGGCAAGGTTTTTTGTGAGAGTGTTGGTTTTGGGCCTCCAATGTGTTGGAGTTAATTTTTCTTGTAATAGTAGGAACTAGAGTGAGTGGTGAATTCTAAATAGAAGTACAATTGATATGTTCATAAAACCTCATCACTTAGTAGACTAGTTTAGAGAAAGAGTTCCTATGGGTAGAGGGTTGTGTGTCTGCATAAAAGGACCATTAGTTGGCATTTCCCTTGGAAGTTACATGAGTGTGTAAAATACCATTAGTTGGTTTGTACTTCCTTATCACATTACTCTATCTTCTTGATAATGTATTTATGAGCTCTACTTGTATCTCATGATATTATTTTTCTTAGAGTACAAACACAAACAGAGGAATGCACATCTCATATCTTGATGCTTGGACTTCATATTTTCTATGCTTGAATGGTATCCTCCTTGATCATCATGTTAAACTGTTGCATCATAATAGATATATTATTAATAGAGGTTTACTAACCAAGTGGGTTGTAAAAATCCCCATCATTAACGCTCTAGGACCCAAACAGAATGGGTACCAAAAGTGTCTTCTTATGTAGGTAACAAAGGAAAAAGAGAAGAGAAATGGATACTTGAAGATAAGATCATCCATCTTCTCCGATCATATGCAGAAGACACTTCCTCCTTGAAGAAGATATTCATGGAATGTGTAAGACACAATTTCAAAGAAGAGCTCAACTTCAAGGAGATGATAAGAAGACTAGCCACACTTTCAAGACGATGCAAAGAAGGGATTAAAAGTGGCTAGGTTTAGAATGATTGAAGAAGATTGGAGTTACCCCAAAGAAAAACTCAAAGTTCAGGACGATCAAGTAAAAGAAAAAGAAACCAAAAAGATCAAAGAATCATCAATGAAAAAAATTGGTAGCTATAACCCTCTCTTTCTTGAGTTTAGCTTATTATTCTTGATGATTACATATGCTTGCTCTTGCTTTAATTTATGTTGCCATTATCTCATGTACTTTCTTTCTTATCTTATGAGCTTGTCCATAATTTGTTTTGATATGCCTATGTGTTTCAATTTGTTGAAATGTTAAAAGTTATTTTCAAAATGACCACCTTAGTTATGTTTAAAAAGGTTTATAAAGCTCTAAAAGAACCTAAGGTGTGTCTTTATTTTACAACATTTATCCATCTTTAAAGCAACTTGATCTTAAAAGTTTCCATCATTTTATAGTTGCTTAAAGTGTTTTGGAAAATCTTACTTTTATGGATGTATAACAATCTTGCGCCTTCTTAGCCTTATCTTAACTAGATGCCTATATCCTATGATTTTAAGTTTGATTCTTTGAATGCAAACAACATTGATTTGGATTACACCTTATGTCTTGTGGTTAATTTGTTCATTCTAAGTATGGTGTGCCTTTTTGAGCCACCTTTGTTGAGAATTATGACGTGATTTTAGCCATTTTTGACATATTGTTGATGATTGTCATACTCTCTTGTTGAAGTTTCTTTTAGACAATGATATGACCAACAACTTTGTTTTTATATGCTTTACATTGTTTTAAAACAATTTGGCCATTTTCAAAATGGCCTAAAAAGATGACCACCTTAGATGTTTTTCATTGTTTTTATCTTCAAAAATCCTAATGTGTGATTTTGAGCACTTTGACGTTTTTATAAGGTTTAACCTTCGTTCTAACTTGTTTTTACCTATACAAAGTTGCTCATGATGTTTTGAAAGTGATTTAAAATCATTTAAAGGCCTTTTGGCAAAGTTTAAAAAACAAGAAAATACCTGTCAGTCATAACCCTGGTCTACCGACCTGTTGATTTGGTCGACCGAAAGGCCTGGACACTGGTCAACCAAGATTTACATCTGGTCGACCGAAGTGGCCTGGTTTAAAATGGTATTTTTATGAGTTGATCACTTCCGATCCTTTTATTTTCAAATTTTTGGATGTTGGATTCATTTCATATATTTTCTTAAAACCATCCAATGTTTTAAACAAAATCGGCACATCGTAAGGGGAGCTTTCTTATATTTTTAGATTTGTAAAACTAAACCCCCCCCCCCCCCCTTATGCACTTATCATTTACTTATCTTTATATATGCCTTTTATATGGATATTTAGAGACGATGGAGATCATTTTGAGCCTTATGCTCTTTAAGCCTTTGTTTTGATAGAGTATATTTGATAAGAATGTTTACTTGTATGTAATACATGACAAATGTACCTCATATTATCTTGGTTGTCATGTTTCCTTGAAACTTCTTTGATATTATAACTCTTAGCATTTGGCTAGTTTGTTGATAGTTTGTACTTGGTGAGTAATTTCCTAGGAGAAGTTCCACATGACAAATGTGCTTATTAAAATCTTGGTTGTCATGTCTCATTGAGATTCTTGCATAAGATACTACATTATTTTCACATTCTATCATGCTTTGAAGGAAAGATGTGCTTTTAATTGCATTTTTACCTACCCTCCTTACCTAGTGATATGTTAAATTATTTCAAATATCACTAGTTTTGATGGCTTGTTTTAAAATATTATCCAAAACCTCCATCTCTTTTGGTTATCCTTCTTTGGGAAGTTTGTGCTCACCTTGATTGATTCATAACTTCCCTTTAAACCTTGCCTTATTTTTTGAAACATCACCTTTGTAGTTTGGTTTGAATTCATATTTGAATTATATTTTTAACCATATGCTTTGTACTTGATGTCTTTTCAGGACACGAGAGAAGAAGCAACCATGTTGAAATCAAAGACATATTGATAACTCGTAATATAATCTATTATTTCGTTTATTTTAATAGCGATTTTGTGTATTGTTATGTTGCGTTTTGAGCTTAGAATGGTATAATCCTCACTTCTTTGTGTTTTTAATCATAGGGGCAAAATAGTACTTTTGAAGCATAGAAGTGAACCGGACTTGCGGAATTAGAAAGAAGAAGAAAGAAGCTGTTGGAATTGGAAAGATGCCTTTACAAACTAGAAGAGAAGCTATGACAACTACTTTAAATAATCTTGAAGAGTTTTGGTTTATGTCAACTACTTTAAAGGAGTGTGGAGAGTTTTGATCTATGTCAGTTACCTTAAGCTAGTAGGTTTCTATTGTTATAAATACTCTTTAATAGTCTTAGGAAAATTGATCCAGTCATCATTAGATTATTCTCTATATTTTAGTCTTTCTCTAGAATTTACCCTCTTCTAGGGTTAATCTTTATAGTTCTTTTTATTTACAAATTTTGTAGACAAGATTGAATTTTTTAATGGTTGAAGTACTTTTGAAGATTATTTTGATTTCAAGTTCGAGACTTTATTCAAATTAAGGGATGTTTTCTTATATTCTCTCTTTTAATTTGTTATTGAATTTCTTCACTAGTATGAGCTAAATATTTATTCTAGGGCCATGATGTAGCTAGATTAATTTTATATGTTATTCTCTTGATCTTGTTATTCGATGAGTGTTATGGAATTAATTCCTTATTATTATTCTTAATGCTTTTGTGTGATTATTATTATTATTATTATTATTCTTATTCTTATTCTTACCACTCAAATTGTCTTTACATTAACTTGGAAGATTCATGACAGTTGACCTTGTTAATTAGGTTAAATAATTTGAACATAAATTGCATTCAAGATAGACATATACTTATATGGTTTGTGCGATCTTTATGATTTCATATGTTTAATGCATTTTTATGGGTTAAAATCAACATAGAAATATAGTTGGTTTATTCATGAGAATATGTTTGATAAGGCTTGAAAGAGGTTATTAGATATTTTTTGAAATCGATCGATTAATGATACTCGCTCTAGAATAACATATCGTTAGGATAATATATCGGTTAATTTAGTGAATTCATGTGTCTTAGACCTTTATCATATCAAACTTCTTGTTTAAGTGATTTTTTCTCTTTTTAGTTAATTAATTTAGTTTATCAAAACATCATCAAACTACTTGGATTTACTTTATTTGTTTTGATCATTGTAGAATTAGTTGCTTAGAAATTAATTAATCATTATTTTCTGTGGGATCGACCTTGACCTAGTACACTTGCTAGTATAGATAATGCGTATCACATATGCACACACAAAGAAAACGATAAATCTACCTTCACCAACAAATACTCTCATCCACTCACCATTGATGATGATCTTGAGGGATGATGATTAAAGGAGACTGTTAAATGGTGAAGAAGGAAGATAGAAAGTTTCTTTGTGTTCTCTACAATAAGGACACGAGAGAATAAGTAACGATGTTGGAAGCTGATACGGTCCCAACCTTGGGGCTGCCCAACTCAAGGGAACGTGCATTCAGATACAAAGAGGACTCTAAATTACATCTAGGAATGTTGTACAAGTCAACCTCTTAGTATCACAAGTGTACAAGGAATGGACAGCTTTGCTACTGTTTGGCAGAATGAACATATCTTTCGATATACTTATCCAATGGAGCTGATTCCAGTTGCATATTAAAGATAAGAGGCAGATCTACAACTTTCATGAAGATCACAAGATCAGATTCTGCCTTCTTGATATTCCATATTGTCGTGCAAGTTGGCCCAACAAGCTGTCCAGAATGGGGACGAATTATAAAGGGCATTTTAGTCTTTTTGTGTACAATTAAAGTCTATTCTAGACTTTAATTATTTTCAGCATATTTCTTTACTATAATTTCGTGTATAGCAAGTAGTTGCTATAATAAAGGACATGTTGTCCATGTGTTAGTTAGTTTGTTATTAAGAGTCCTAATGCAACTAGGACTCTTCATTATTTTGGTAGTTACTTTTATTTCAGCCACCAAGATAATAGGAACATGTGCCTATTATCTTGTTTAGGTAGTTACTTGATAGCAAGTTGTTATTCAAGAGTCCTAATTCTTCAAGGACTCTTATTTCCCTTTTCCTAGTTTGAGTTAGTTTGGTTCTCTTATAACCGAAATACTCTATTTAATAGAGATTTCGGCAGCCATGTAACAGAGACTTGATATATTGATATTTTGATTAAGGTTAATCCTTTGATACTTGTTTATGACTTCCGGTTGAAGTTCATATTTCTTTAAGTTACTGTATCAACTAGTTGGTTTATCTAGTTGTGGTGTTTCAACCTCCATTGATACTTAGCCTTTCCGGGACTGTGTTAAGTGTATTCCCCCATAAACTATTCGAGATAGAGAAAGATCTGCTAATTAATCCGAGTCTTGATATAACCCATCAAGATTTCGCATCAGAAGCAGGGCCAATGCTTTAGCTAAACACAAAGAAAACGAGAAATCTCACTTCACCATAGTTAGAATCCAAAGGTGAAAAATGAAGATGAAAGTTTCTTTGTAGCTCTCTACCAGAATTCTGGTCGACCGCATCCTTTAAATCTGGTTGACCGACCTGCTCTGTTTCTACAAAACTGTACACTCTAAACCTGATATCTTTTCAGTTTTTGCATTTCCTTATATGGGCACTGTGTTAGAGGGAGCTTTTATATGTTATCCATCTTATATCCCCTATTTATGTGTTCTATGCCTACACTTGTCATATCATATGCATCATCACATCATAAGTTGGCTTCGATTTCAAATTTTTCATATCTTTTTAGCCAACTTGTGTAAACCTTATGGGAATAGTATGCTCTTTCAAGTATATCTTTTGTACAACCTCCCTTATGATTTGAGATCTTGTGTATTTCTCTGTTATATATTTTGATCTCATTTGATTCTTTGGTTAGGTCATTGCCTTAGTTGTTATACTTCTTTGGCTGACCATTGTCTTAAAGATGAACGTTCTCTAAGGTATTAAATTTACACTTCCTTTTTGTTTTGTTTTTGGTTTGTGATACATATGTCGTTCATATGTTTATAATTTCATGGTATTACATCCATTTGTCTTTGTTAGGTAAGTTTTAAAACTTGGTTTCATCTTTTATATATAACATTTTTATTTTTTATATATAAAAGGGGATATTGTGCTTTAAGATGTTATTCCTTTATCTCCTTTGTTTTAGCTTGGGCTGTAAATTCATTTTTGAGTCATATGACCATCTTTAACTTTATGTGTCATTATGTGCTCTCTTTATCTTGAAATGAACCAAGCTTGAAAAGCTTCTCCATGCTTTAAACTTGTTTCCTCCTTAAGTTTTTTTTTCACTTTCTAATCCTTTAGATCTCTATATTTAACAAAAAATGAGTAGAAAATGCTTTTTCTTTTTGCCGCTCTGATGAACATTTTTTTATTTTGACAAAAAGGGGGAGAAAAAATTAGATTTGCAAATGAGCCAAGAAAAGAAAATATACAAAAGGAGAAAGCTAAGAACTTTGCAAAATGGGAGAGATAAGGGATTCTTTAAAAGAGGGGGAGTAAATGATTTTTCAAAACATCTACTCGCCTAGATCATTTGCATCCTTATCTCATGCTTTGATATTTTGTTCTAAATTTCCATATCCTTTTGATAATTTATTCCCATTTGCATCAATGTTTTGTCACCATAAAAAAAGGGCAAGATTGTGATCAATCTTGTATTGATGATAACAACACATTGAAAAGTTCTAATGTTTGTGTGAGCTTGTGTTTCAATGATAGGATATTATACACTCACACTTGCATTGTAAGATAGCTTCTTGTAGACATCAAAGATCATTCTACAACAAGAAGAAGCGACAGTTTGCCAGTCTCTATGGCTCAAGCTTAATGGTCACCCACAATGCTATTGGAAGATATTGCTAAATCAAAGGAAGATTAACAAGTGTTGAAATTCAAGATGCTACAACTCGAGAAGACTACAAAGAAACTTCATCACAAGAAGAAGTTAATCAAAGGTCTCAAGTCCAAGCTCAAAGAAGATCTCATCTTGAAGACTTGAAAACCAAGAAGATTAGTCAAGAAGCCTTATAGGTATATCCTTGTGACTAATCTTGTTTGATGAATGATAGTTTATAGTATGTTGAAGCTCATACTATTGCATGTTTTCAAAACCATCTTTCTTGCTTTGAATTAATCTTTCAAAGGTTTTGTAAAAACATTCTTTAAGTGTTGGTTAATGCCTAAGATCTTTTAACATGTTTCAAATATTCTTAAAAAATACTTAGGCATGAGTTTGAGAACATTAGAAAGTTGACTAAGTGGAAAACCCATTCATGGACTAAAGTCCGGTCGACCGGGTCTTAGATCTCGGGCGACCTGATAAAGTCGGGTCGACCGACACGTGTTGTCTGGTCAACCGGAATGTCTTTTGTACTTTTTTACTTTTGAATGTTTCAAGACCCCAACGACTATAAAATCTCGGAAGACCATGTTATAGGTCGGTCGACCAAACCTTTGATTAGGATGACCCGACCACTCTTTACGGTCGACCGAGAAGAGAATAGAAGCCTTTGAACTTAACTTCGGAAGAATTTCGGACGACCTACTGCCTAGTCTGTTCGACCGAAGCTGTCCTGTAAAGGAAAAAAAATATTGTCGTTGTAACTCTATTTGCTTGCAATTTTCGGATCCTTTAAATAGCCTTTAAGGCTGATTTTTGTTCTTTACTCAAGCCAATAGAGAGGCCTTAGTTTACACATTTTAGACAAGCAAATCAAACACTTTTATAAGCTTAATTCTTCTAATCATTCATCTAAACATTTCTATTTGAGAAAGAGTTTCATCAACTTATTCTTGTATTCTCAAATATGAATTAGAGCTTTCATTGTAATATCACATCCTTAGAAGGATTTCTTTTTCCTGAGCTTAAATGTAAAATCTCATGTGTTGAGATTATCTTTCTTTGTAAAGGGTTGAGTGGTAAGGCTTGTTTGTGAGAGTGGTGGTTTTGGGCCTCCAATGTCTTGGAGTGGATCTTTCTTGTAATAGGACCTAGAGTGAGTGGTGAATCCGAAATAGAAGTACGGTTGATGTGTTCGTAAAACCTTCTCACTTAGTAGACTAGGTTAGAGAAAGAGTTCCCATGGGTAGAGGGTTACATGTGTGCATAAAAGGACCATTAGTTGGCCTTTCCCTTGGAAGGTTACATGAGTGTGTAAAAGACCATTAGTTAACTGGTTTTGTACTTCCTTGTAATGCTCTCTCAAGGACAAGCTAGTAGAATATGCCAAAATCCTTGGGTGTGTCCCAAGGTAGTGGATGTAGATCTTTATGATCGAACCACTGTACATCCTTGTGTTTGATCTTCTAACTGTATCTCTTTACTTTGAAGTTCTTACATTATACTTGTGCTTATATTTTTTTTATCTTGAGTTAGTTGAATTGCTTGTTATATATTCCTTTGGTTTGGGCATAGGATTTGCACTTAGTGATCTTACTAGTTTTGCATATCTTGTCTAAATCCTCGTGACTTGTGTGTTTGCTCTTACAAGCTTTGCATATAAGAATTTTGACCTAGACAATCATTGTTCATATACATTGTCTTGTATTCCTATGTGTTGCATATATACACATAAGTCATATGTCTATCATTTAAATCTCCTTTATATGCTTAATGAACATATTTGTTGTTAAGGTGATCACTTATGAAAAGAATATGGTACAAAAGTTTAAAATTTTGAGAACCTTATTTATCCCTTTTACCTTTTTTGTGTATGTGACAAATATGTTCATTGAACTTCATAATCAAACCTCTATCCCAGTAACCAAGAAAGACATAGTTCATTTGACTCCTGATGTCATTTGACATGATGTTCTTTATGTTTCTTTTTTCAGACTTAATATTCTTTCTGTTTCAAAGCTAGTATCCCAATTATATTGTTCTATACCTTGTTCATGAAAGGAAAAATTTGGAATCCCTAAATAAAAGGAGCGAACAGAAAAATGGGATTCCATTCCTTTAGAGGATCAACTCACAAGAAAGAACTAGTACCTTGTGATAGGAATTATACCTTCTTCGATCTAATCGAAATAGTCCGGATTCTGCTACTTTGAATCACCAACATCAGCCTTCTGAATCCCGTCTCTACCGGTATCCACACGATCAACTTTGAACTTGTTCGTTGATCCTGTGATGCTAGTCACGAGTGCTATGAACGTTGAAGACGATATTCTAGAGCTTCGTTGATATAGTAAGTGAAATATGAAACCGGAAAAACAGAGACAAGAAAAACTATTTTTCTTTCTCTTGTTTTGTTCTAGAGAGTGTGTTTGTAAGAATAAAATTTCAGAGAATTTCTTCTCTAATTATCGGTTAGCAAGGTATAGAATGCCATAGGAATGAATTGTGTGTTTTGATGAATATTTCATCAAGCGGTTTTAGTGGAACCACCCACTAACTCCACACTCACACTTTTCTTTCCCCACTACCCCCTTAAAATACACACTCTCTCACACAAGACATGTGTCGGTTTTGACATGGTCCACTTGGTTCGGTCGACCAGAGAAATGGTTCTCGGATGACCGGAGTAACAAACCGGTTCGGTCGACCCGAGACAGTTCTCGGTCGACCGAGTCCGATTTTTCCAAATCTAATCGAATGCCCAATCCAATTGAGTCTGCCCAATCTAATTGTGCACCTATATCAAATGTAAACTCTATTAGTTCACCTGGTCAATGTTGCATTAATCTTGGTCACCTTAAGGAGGTTAGGGATAACTAAAGAATGGAAATGTCTATAATACTTCTAGCCTTCTTCTTCATCAAAGTTTTTAGACCATTCACTTTCTAGTTCTCATTCTAGATTATCTGTACCTAGTGTTGCTCATTTTTCTGCAACAAAAGTGAATTAAATGCTTTGGCATTATAGATTAGGTCACTTCTCTTTAGCAAGATTAAAGTTGATTAAAGATATTGTTCCTTCTTGTACTTCTGATTGTGAATGCAATATTTGTCCTGCTGTTAAACCGCATAAGCTCTCTTTTCTTGTTATAACTACTACTGTAAAAATGATCTTTGATTTGATCCATGCAGACATTTGGGGACCATATAAAGAGTTATCTATTCATGGTCTTCAATATTTCCTGGCTATTGTTGATGATTTTAGTATGTTTACTTGGCTTTTTTTTTTTGCTTAAAACTAAGTTTGAAGTTTCCAATACATTACAATCTTTTCACTTATTCATACTTACTTAGTTTGATATCAAAATCAAAACCATTACAATTGATAATGGTGCAGAATTTCTTATGCCATTTTTTTATTCAACTCATGGCATTCTGTACCAAACATCTTGTGTTCAAACTCCTGAACAAAATGGTTTACTAGAAAGAAAACATCAACACATTCTCAATGTAGCTAGAACACTTAAATTTCAATCTCATATTCTTATTTATTTCTGGGGTTATTGCATTAAACACGCCACTTATCTGATCAACATTACTCAATCACATATTATCAACAATCATACTTTATGAAAGACTATACCACAGATCTTCATCTTATGCAAACCTGAAAGTGTTTTGTTGTCTTAGCTATGCTTGTACTCTAGCTCATGATAGGGGAAGTTTTACCCTAGAGGCCACAGTGGGCGTCAAATGACAAGTTCCGATCTAAGGGGTGCCTGAGTTCTTCTTGTTAAAGAGTGAGGAGGAGCTTGGACCTAATCAAAAGGTCAGCTAAGCTACCTACCTTGCAAGGGAATAGTCGAGCTTATGAGAGATGGTGGTGTAAGAAAGACATTCGGATTCCCAACAAAATGGAAAAAGGGAAATAACTTGGAATCTGTTTCTTACTAGGATCGTCAAGAGTAAAAACCAATTGGTTATTTTAGAATCAGTACCTTTAAGAAGCGAAGAATAGAAAAGGTTTATGTGTTGATGTTGTCGAATTCACAAGCAAGAATCTGACGTTGTCAATCCATTGCCTCTACAGTATCCACACGATCGCTTGGATGAGTGTTCTACCCTCTAGTGCTAGCCAGAAAATATGTAGAACAAGGCTTGAAGAAAATCTTTAAAGTAGTTCTTTTGATAATAAAAAGAAGAACAAAAAGAAGAAAATCTTTAAAGTAGTTCTTTTGGTCCCAATCCAATTGACTGCCCAATCCAACTGGAGCACCTATTATCAAATGCAAACTCCAACAAGCCCGATCCAAATGATCATAGAGTAATGAGCGGTATTTAGCAACAAATCATTACTCCCAAATTACAAATATAACTGGTGATTCGACATAATCACATTTTACGACCTTTTGTAGTTAGTGCATTTGTCCTCGATATCTTGATTGAACGCAATTCATGGAATATGTCATACTTTTATTGTTCAATCTTTTGTTTCTTGATTCGCGAGTAGACTAATCAAATTTCAAAGATATCAAAATATCAATTCATTTGTTCATGGCCATTAATTAGTCTCACTCCCTCAAGGGGCCCATGATATCACGCATGTTATATAAGAGGGACAAATCCTTTCTTAATCACACCTCATCCTACACATGGTTCATAACATACCCAACATATTCCTTTATATCTCATCTTGTTACAGACACCATTTGACACCATTAAAGCTTATCACTATCCAAGTAAGAAAACTTGTGAGATTTTGAGTTGAAGGGTTATACATTCAAACACGATCATTATAAGAAAGAATATTGACATTTATAAAACAATCCATGAAATGTTCTTATAGCGGATCGGTCCAGTATTATGATATCCAATATCACATACTATGTGTTGATTAAATATCCAGTATCACACACCCATGTGTTGATTATATATCCAATATAAATCACTACACACACACTAGTCTCAACACATTATTATTATCCTCGACATTCCATAATAATGTTCGACTAGGGACATTTAAGAATATTATTATAGTAGTATATACAAACTATTCTAAATGATGTTATTATGAATAATGCTTATACGCAGAAGTAATAAATATAATAATGAAATCATTTCTTTATATATATCACAATATATAATTCCGATACAATCGGAAAGAACATCTCCCATTTTCATAAAATATCACAATCTAAAGATTGGCCTTTTAGTGCATACAAATATAACTGTCTCTAAGACCAGTTATCACGGTATCTAATACTCATACTAGTTGTATTATCATCATGTTGCTGATGTGGCAACGGTTTTGTCAGTGTGTCAGCGATGTTATTATCTGTATGTACTTTTCATAACTGCACATCACCTCTATAAATAATATCTCGGATTAGGTGATAATGCCGAAGTATATGTTTTGACCTTTGGTGAGATCTTGGTTTCTTTGAATGAAAAATAGCTTAATTGTTTTCACAATAGAGATCAACCGCTTTGAACTCCTCCAACTCACAACACATGAGTTTAGGCAAAATACATAAGCTGATTGTGAGCATTAATCATTTCTATCAGTTTGGAAGCTGGCATTAGTGTACCTATTTACAATGAGCTCTTCTTCACCTCCATAGATTAATAATGTATCATTAGTTTTTTGCAAGTACTTAAGGATATTCTTGACGGCTATCCAGTGACTTTCGCTATATGTGGACTGGTATCCGCTCATTATAGTCAAAGAATACGAGACATTTGGGTGAGTACACAACATGACATACATGATAAATCCAATTGCAGAAGCATATGAAATCTCTTTATTCATTCTTTCTCTTCCAGGGTCTTAGCACACTAGTTGATTTGAAAGAACAGTTCCATGTGCAGTAGGACATAGTCGTTTCTTAGACTCTTGCATGCTAATCGATTTAGCACATTGTCTATATATGTACTCTGACTTAGGCCAATTAGTCTTCGCGATCTATCTCTATATATCTTGACACCTAATATATAGCTGGCTTCGCCTATGTCCTTCGAGAGAAACATTGACCAACCAAATCTTTACAGATTCCAAGGTTGGAATGTCATTCCCCATGAGTAGTATGTCATCTACATACAATACCAATAACACAATAGAATTTACACTAACCTTCTTATGAACACAAGGTTTGTCTATGTTTCTAATAAAACCAAACTCTCGTACGTCATCATTAAAACGTTTATTCCAGCTTCTAGAAGCTTGCGTTAGTCCATTAATGGACCATTTTAGCTTGCATACTTTTTCGGCATTCTCAGGATCGACAAAACCTTTAGGTTGTGTCATTTACACATCATTTTCAAGGTTTCTATTAAGGAAAGTTGTTTTGAGATCCATTTTCCATATCTCATAATCATAGTATGCTGCTATTGCAAGAAATATCCTTATGGATTTAAACATTACCACTGGGGAAAAAGTTTCATCATTAGTCAATACCATGATTTTGTTTGAAACATTTCGCGACTAGTCGCCTTTGTAGGTTTGTATGTTCCCGTCCATGTCAGTATTAAGATTAAAAACCAACTTGTACCCTATTTGAGTTACCCCTTCAGGTGGATCAACCAAGATCCATACTTGGTTAGTATACATGAAATCAATTTCAGACCTCATAACTTCAAGCCATTTCTCAGAATCTGGACTAGTAATTGCTTGTTTATAGGTTATAGGCTCATCGTGATTAACAAACATAATATCACCATGTTCTGTTACAAGAAATCTAAATTTCTCTTATACGAGACCAAGACAAAGGCAGCCCTACTCTAAAGATCCACTTGTCAACATTCAAGGACCAATGACAAGATCAAGATCGAGTAATACTTTAAAGAATATAGCAGCCCTAATCCGAGACATTAAAGTTAAAGAGGAAGTGAACCTTCAACTAGAAGATGTTGACAAAGTCATCCTCTTAACTTTCAAGAAGATACAAATCGGCCCAAAGAAGCAAAGTGGCTAAAAAGGGCATTTTGGTCTTTTTACACATTAAAGTCTATTTTTAGCCTATTCTAGACTATTCTAGACTTTAATTATTTTAAGTATTGTTATTTCCCTTTTAGTCGTGTAATAGCAAGTAATTGCTATAATAAAGGACATGTTGTCCATGTGTTAGTTAGTTGGTTAATAAAGAGTCCTAATGCAACTAGGACTCTTCATAGATTTGGTAGTTAGATGATATTCTAGCCGCCACTTTATTGTTAGTTAGTTACTTGATAGCAAGTTGTTATTTAAGAGTCCTAATTCTTCAAGGACTCTTATTTGTTTTCAAGAGTCCTCATCCTTTAAGGACTCTTATTTCTTTATGGTTGTAACCGAAATCTCCCTTATTTCAAGGCCATCTTTAATGGGTACGTTAGATATATTGATATTTTGGTAAGGTTATTCCTTAGCTTCTCGTGTTTGAACTTCTATGTAGAATTCATTCATTCTTTGAGTTACTGTATCAACAAGTTTAGTTTCTCTTGTTGTGGTGTTTCACCCTCCATTGTTAATTAGCCATCCTTACTGTTGCGTTGATTAAATTCCCATAGAAACTAGTTCGAGAATTGAAGAAAGATCGGGCTCAAACTTAAGTCGAACCTTGCGGTTCTTCATCAGGTGGTATCAGACCAAAAGGTTCTTCTCCAATTCCCGGTGTACCCTACGCACAATTTTTTTTTTTTTTGTTTGCAGAAATTGACAAAAATTACAAAAACAGCCGCGTCATTATATTAATATTGGGCAGCCGATTGTCATAAAGAAAAAGCCTCTCGGTGTAAAGAAATTGGCAGCCGAGTTAGTATAGATTGAATAGTGAACTATAAAGCCATAAGCAAACTTCTTGGATTGATAGTGATCGCGCCTCGTCCAAGAATTGGCAAACGTTCCTCCTTTCCATTTGAGTCGTGTCTAAAAGATCCATATACATCAAGAATTGATAGTGATCGCGCCTCATTCATTGATACCTCTCGGCCAAAGGTAAGGGAAAATTCAAGCAAACAAGAAACATCAAGAAGATCAAGATCATCAAGAACCGGTTTCTTTTCTCGATTAGGATTTCGTTTCTTCATCTTTTTCTTTCTAAAGCTTTTTGTTTAGGTCAAAGATAGGATTTCTTTCCTTATTTTTTCAGCCTTGTGTTAACGCAACAAGTTAGGAACCCATTCTTTAAATCTAGAGTTTGAAGTTCTATACGAGCGGTGTTGGAATAATGAGTGAAACTTTCTTTGCTATCTAACGTTTTTTGAGTGTTTTATTTTGTTTTTCTTATCTTATAACAATGTCTTTTCAAGGATCTCCATCAAAGAAAGGTGATACCTTTGATCAAGACAAGATGTGCAAGATGATGGAGGATATGGCGAAGCAAATGGCTGAATTAATGGGTGAATTGGCGGACTCAAAAATCCATATTCAACAACTTCAAAATCAGCAACATCATCCGCAAGATAATGCCGAGATCAACCTTCAAAGAGTTGACAACATGGAACCGCCAAGGGCTCCACAATTGCCGAGGGTAAATGTGGTAAATCCGGCAATTCAAGCAAATCGGATTATCAACGATCCGGTATATAAGCTGAGAAAAGGGGACTACATTCAGCAAGTTGATGCCAATCTTGGTTCCATCAAGACCAAGATTCCCCCTTTTGAAGGTACAAATGATCCCGAGTTATTTTTAGATTGGATTCGTAAAATTAACCATGTTTTTGCTGTTCATAACTATTCGGAAGAAAAGAAAGTAAGGTTAGCAGCCATGGAGTTTTATGGATATGCATCCATTTGGTGGGACAAAGAATCCGAAACAAGGGCAAAAGTGGAACAACAGGAAATTTCCACTTGGGTAGAGATGAAAGCGGTTATGAAGCGACGTTTTGTTCCTTTAAATTACTTAAGGGAACTTTACAACCGTCTACAAAGATTAAAGCTGGCAATAAATCCGTCGATGAATACTACAAAGCCATGGAAATTGCAATGATTCGCGCCGATATTTGTGAAAGTGATGAGGCAACAATGGCTCGGTTCTTGGCTGGCCTAAATGACAAAATTCGGACAAAGGTAGAACGTGCTAACCTTGATAATATTACATCCATGTTATATTATGCTGAGCAGATTGAAAGGCAACAAAAGGAAAAGAGTTTAAATGCAAAACCGGCAACTTTCCAAGCTTGGAGGAAGCCGAATTCAACTCAGCAATTTTCTACTGTTTTGCCGAGCCAAAGCAAGGGCAAAGAGGTATTTTATGAGGGAAAAACAGCCCCGGGACAGTTTGGGGCAGCAAGGTCTCAAAACCAATCAAATCCGGTCAATACAAAGGTAAATTCGACTCCATTTGTGCCTCGTGAATGCTTTAAATGTAGGGCAAAGGACATATTGCTAGGGACTGCCCTAACAAGAGTACCATGATAATGGGTCGTGGGTAAGTGATGAGGAATCCGAGACAACCAATCCTAAGGAAGAAACCGACCAAATTTTTGAAGATTCAGGTAATGGTCAAATTTTGGTTACAAGGAAACTTCTTCATTCTCAACCTTTGGATGACCTTCACCAACATAGAAGTAATCTCTTCCAAATCAAATGCGAGGTTAAAGGCAAGTCTGTTTTAGTAATTATTGATAATGGAAGTTGTACCAATGTTTGCTCTTATGATATGGTTTCCGCACTTGATTTACCTTGTAAGGCACATCCTATGCCTTATAAATTATCGTGGTTGAATAATAATGGTGAAATCAAGGTGGATAAGCAAGTTGAGATAGAGTTCGAGATAGGGAGATATAAGGACTCGGTTTTATGTGATGTGGTCCCGATGACTGCAAGTCACATAATTTTGGGAAGGCCATAGCAATATGATCGAAGTGCAAATCACATGGGTAGAGAAAATACATAAAACCTTCAAAAGGATGATTTAAAGTTTACACTAATTCCTTTATCTGTAAATGCAGCTTGTGAGATACATAAACAAATGGCCATCAATAGAGAGAAAAGAGAAAAGCAAAGAAAAGAGAGTGAGGGGAAAAAGCCGAGTGACCCGAACCTTGAGGTAAAAAATCGAGAGGAAAAATGAGGTAAAAGCCGTGAACTTAGTGAGACAAAGGGCAAGTTCCTCCAAAGAGAGAAAAGAGTGTTTGTTTATCAACCCGGGAAAGGTAGATAGGGCAATACGTGCAAAACAACCCCTTGTTTTGTTGGTATTTAGAGAAACCGAAAGGTCTCTCCTTTCTAATGATTTTTCTTTTGATCTAACATCTTCTTCTCTTCCTAGTCTTGCTTTTGATATTTTAAAGGAATTCCAAGACGTATTTCCCAAGGAGTTGCCGAGGGGGCTGCCTCCAATTCAAGGAATCGAGCATCAAATCGACTTCATTCCGGGAGCAAGTTTGCCAAACCGGGCTGCCTACCGAGCCAATCTAGATGAGACCCGAGAAATACAAAGGCAAGTCGATTTACTCCTTGAAAAGGAGCAGGTAAGAGAATCTTTAAGTCCTTGTTAGGGATGGCAATTTGATCCGTGATCTGTTGACCCGCTCTGATCCAACGTCTTTTGGAGCAGATCTGCTCCGATCCGATCCGCCCCGTTTTACCCCATATATATTAAATTATTATAATATTGTTATTATTAGGTTTAATTATGTTTAATTTTCATTTTAATATAATATTTGTACTTGTTTAAAAATTGATTTAGCATAAAATTTATTAATTATACTTGTTGGAGGCTTTTTTTTATGAATTTAAAAAAAAATGATTTTTATGGTAAAATTAATGATTTTTTTAAAAAAAAAAAATAGGACTGAACGGATTGGATCGGAGCGGATCAGATTAGCCCCGTGCGGAGCGGATCGCGGATCATAAAATTTTGATCCAGAGCAGATCACGGATCGGATCGGATCGGAATTTGGATAATGCGGAGCGGATCGGATCAGACAGATATCCGATCCGATCTGCCCCATTGCCATCCCTAGTCCTTGTGCTAGTCCTGTAATTTTAGTACCTAAGAGAGAAGGGACTTTCAGATTATGTACGGATTGTCGTGATATTAATAAAATAACTATTAAATATAGACATCCGATTCCTCGCTTAGATGATATGCTAGATGAGTTAAGTGGCGCTTTAATATTTTCGAAAATTGATTTAACTCAAGGCTATCACCAAATTAGAATGAAAGAAGGTGATGAATGGAAAACCGCTTTTAAGACTAAATATGGATTATATGAATGGATTGTTATGCCCTTTGGTCTTACTAATGCACCTAGTACTTTCATGAGATTAATGAACTACATATTTAGACACTGTTTTGGCAAGTTTGTTGTAGTTTATTTCGATGTTATTCTTGTTTATAGTAAAAGCTTAGAGGAGCATCTATGATCGAAACACCAATGACCATTTTGTAGAACATACCCCCATTGACGGATATTAAAACAAACTGATGAGCAATTTGGATGCAATTTCAAGACTCCAAATTTGTTCATCTTCTGCAATCTTTAAAAGGGAAATGTTGATTGGAGCAATAACCTAGACCAAATGTGACTCGATTTATGGGTAAAATTGTTGAAATAAGAGTAGGGAGTAAACACAGATTAGAATAATCGTTACTTATTCTTCTACTTTTAAGTACTTCACATAAGAATGTTTACCATCTGCTAAAGTCAGGGTGCGGTCCCACATAAAAAATTATGAATTCAAATATTTAAAAAATACTCTTAAAAACAGTCTTTTAGCACTCAACTAGTACCAAAATTTACCTGGTAGCAAGTGCATGAAACAAAATTCAGAAAGTATTAGCTCCCATAATTTAGATAACTATGTTAATATGATGCTGGTTTCGTATTGCAGTTACATGTAATCACACCGTCGGAAAGAAACTCTCGCTAGACGATAATTAGCACATTTATTTCTTCCCACCTCCAGAAACATTGAACTTGAAGAAAATGATGTCCGCATCTTGAACCACATATGTCTTACCCTCCTGCCGATATTTCCCTGCGGCCTATACCCAAGAAAGCAGATAAACGATACTCGTCAAGGAATAGATAAAAAATAAAAAATAGGGCAGAAATTGGAAGGAAACCTCTTATTAGGTTGTAATGATAAAACACGATCTCAATATGGGAGTTGAACTTTCAGGCAAAAGCCCCAGAGATAGGAAACTAAATGTATAAGCATGCAGAAGGAGACCAGGTGCCTAAGTCGTAACATAAAAAATACAATAAATCACGAATACCTTTACTGCAGATTCACTTCCAAGTTCCTTGAGATCTTCAAATTTCATCACCTAAATCATCCGAAAATAAATCAGTATTTTTGCACTTCTCTTCATCAGCATATAAACATATAACATAACTTCATTATTCAAATATATATATATATATATATATATATATATAACATAACTTCATTCTCCAGGCATGATTGCAACTCCCAAGGTTGCAATATGTAGCTAACCCAGGAGTAAAAATGCTGGTGGCAAGTTTGGACACTAATTGGATATGTAGTTTCACAAGGTTCTGGAATTAATGATTCTAATTGTCGCATAGAGAAATAATAAAGAAGAATATGCAACTCCGAAACCTCTGGGAGATTTTCCCCTTGAGAGCAGGAGTATCAGGAAAAATTAAGAAAGACAATGTGAAGTAGAATAATAGCATAAAAACGAGGAATAAGCAAAGGGAAAGATGCCAACATCAAACAGTGTCCCATGTAGTTCAAATTGCTAAAGGAGAAAAGTAGCCCAACAAGCTCCATACGAAAGCAAATTGGATAAGAAAATGAGCAGGAAACCTCAGCACAGATGAACCCCTTCTCAAAATCAGTATGAATTGTCCCTGCTGCTTGTGGAGCTTTCGTCTGTCGACGAATTTGCCAGCACTTAACCTGCAAGAAATCAACAGTTGTTCACAAATAAAAAGAACACGACAAAGCAAGCTGATTCCCCCACAGAAAGAACGCAAATAGTACCTCATCTGGTCCAGCAGTGAAAAAGTAGATAAGATTAATGGCTGCAAATCCAGTCTTTATGATCTTTGACAGGACACTGTTGAGGAGAGGATTCCAGTTAGATACACATCATCCAGAAAACTTAGAACCACACACGCCATGACCCTTTGCATAAAAATGCCTCCAAATAAACCGGTAAATGACAAGTAAGACGATCCCCCAAAACAATGAGTTATTGCTCATCCAAACTGGGAGATGACGATCAGAGAACTGTGTTTTATAAAATTTGGTGAAGATCTTTAGTAATTAAACATAAAAGCACACATGTCCACCAAGTGTACCTTCACACTACATTAAGTACTGCCAGAATAGGCACACATCATTGTTATAATCCTGAAGATAAGGCTATTAGAATTATAGGCTGCTTCATGATATCAACACGGTACGGCAGGCATAAACGAAGGGTCTGGGTAACATAGATTTTAATTAGCTTCCTGCAAGGTTCTGTAGTAGATTGATTTATAAATACCACAGCTTAGATGAGTTGAAACTTTCCTTTTCTTTTTGTGTCCTTTTTCTTTGGCACAAAATGTTTTGGTAAAGTTTGTCCAAAATATTTTCAAGTATATACCCCGAAGAAATGTCATTTTATGTTACATGTCAAACTTCTTTACAATTATCAAATTAGAATTATGAAAATGAAACAAAGTATGGTAAGGTAAGGTAAAGAACTTGGAGGGATTTAATATGAAGTATAAATCACTACTATTTGACATGTAAATAAGTAATATTGTTTTCAATATATGTTCTTTTACTAGTCCCTCCTCCCCCACCCAAAAAATAAAACCCTAGCTGGTTGTGGATAGTGAAGAGGGTGTGTGTATTAAAAGAAACTTAACGAAAAGGGTGTACCAATATCGTCTCCCTTTTTGGAAGCCACCACAGTCGTATTCACTACATAAAGAATTACAAGCTGGAGATCCTTGACATACATAATGTGAAAAGCATAAGTTTAAACAAGTATGAAGTTCCTAAAAGATACCAAACAATTAAATTCAAGTTGGCCATAATACCTTTAAAGAGACATAAGAATCTAATAAAGAAACAATGATAAAGACATCTTCTGACATAAACAACACATCACAAAATGCTTGTGTTTCTACATTTTCAAGTTTGAAACTAATAACAACCTTCATAGCAGATTCTGCTAATAAGCCCAGTAAAAGTTATGCCATGCAGAAATTAGTTCAGATTGGTGTTTTCAACTAACCTTTGTACCTTGTTCTCTTCACAGTACTTTGCAGCTTCATCTGCTGGCATGTCTGCAAGTTCCCTCTCTAAAACACCACTGAAGGGAATAATAGTCCCACCCCCATGCTCCTGTACCCTGCAAGACGAAAGTAGTCTTCAATCTGGATGAAGCATTTTCTTCTCCTTTTATTGGTGAATAAAAAAGGCTAGGACGGTTTGCGCCTCAATATAGGAACCTAACTGCTTTAGAATGTTCCTTTCACGGTAGCTAAGCTGGGCCAAGCCCAAATTGGTTACCATAGCTCCACCAACACACTAGTGAATAAGTCAAAACTCCACTGGACCAAGCATTATGGGCCGATCACCTCCAGCCCATAATACTACTAAATAATTGGCAATTTCTCAGTGACTGATACCAGTGTTATCAATCCCAGATAGCGGCGCGGAGCGGCCGACCCGGAAAATGCTATAGCGGGATAGCGGATAGCGGGAGCGGCGCTATTTGGAATTCTATGCAAATAATTAAAAATATATATTTGAGAATACATGAGAAGAAGAGAAGCATAAGTTTTTTTTTTGTTGCTGCGTTGAATAGATGAGAAGAAAAAGGAGCATAAGGTTTTTATTAGGTGTAGGGGTTTTAAGGTTGTTATTATCATTTTGCCCCTATTTTATTTTATTTTAATGGAAAAAAAGACTTTTCAATGATGATCCAAATAGCGGCGCTATCCCGCCGCTATTTGAGCCGCAATGGTCCGCACCCAAAATCCGCAACGCTATTCAAGATTCATAGCGGCCAAAGGCCGCTCCGCTCCGCTATCCCGCTATGGGCCGCTATCCCGCCGCAATTGACAACACTGACTGATACAACAACAACAACAATAGCATAACCCATTAAGTCCCCAATAATTGAGGGTATGGGCGGGGATGGACGGAATACAGACCTAACCTTTGTCAAACAAAGTGGCTGATCCCAGAATACCACTGAAACAAATGTATTGGAGACTAACCACACCTTTGGCAACAAGTGCACAAAGTGGTTGCTCATATAATACACATGTAACAATGGTCCCCTATGCCGTCGCGTTTGCTACAGAATCATGCCCTCAAATCAAAGCCAAAAGGCATCAGAGAAGGCAGACCCAAGAACCATTTTGATTTATGTGCACATCACCATGCTTCTTTCATTCAGCATCCAGAGCATTAGTGGTGCACATTTCTCAGTGACTGATATAAAAAAAAATCATAATAATAATAATAATAAAAGGGAAAATAATATGTCAGTGAGTCTTCACCTCTTATTGGTGAATAAAAAGGCTAGGGTGCACCTCAATATAGGAATCTAACGGCTTTAGAATGTTCCTTTCGCAGTAGCTAAGCTGGGCCAAGCCCAACTTGGTTACCAATGCCATAGCCCCACCAACACGTTAGTGAATAAGTCAAAACTCCACTGGACCAAGCATTATGAGCCGATCACCTCCAGCCCATAATACTCCCAAATAATTGGCAATTTCTCTGTTACTGACCCAAATAATAATAATAATAATAAAAGGGAAAATACAATATCCTCACTGAGGTTTGAACCTTGGTGTTCAAAGTGGATGGTCGGAAGTTTACCAATAATAGACCACATGTTGGTGGTGATGAAGCATTTTCATGTATGACAATAAGAAGTCATAACATTGGGACTAGTACTCATTTCGTTTTCATCAGATAGAGGTATACTTTATCTCATTTCATTTCCATCACAACGATTGTACCAATTCATTATAATAATAATAAAAAAAAGTAGTGACTGGAGAATAGGAAAAGAAGACAAAGTGTATAATTTATATACTCATACAAAAGGCAAACAAACATACCATGCATGAATCTTTGGAAGAAACTTGTTCTTTTTTCTTTGGTAATCTTTCTCAGTCATGTTAACCTGCAATAAATATATTAAATCCACCACTCCACTGAAAGAAAAGCACATGACACTTTAAAATTTAGTATTTTTAGGGCAACAACAAAATCGTAGTTAGAAGCAAGAAAGTATTTTCAAGCATGGCAGCTGTTGAGCACAAGCTAAACACTGCACACACTTCACCAGCCTGTGTTTAGTGGTTCTTAATTGATACTCCTAGTTGCCTAACATTGGAATGCCCAGATGAACAAGAGAACTCACAAGCAACAAACACACACAGAAGCTGATAGACTGAAAATCCTAAAATAGCAAAAGAAATAGACAACTGAAAATGGAAGGATGTTTTAATTCCCTCATCTTCTTTCAACTTTGGGATGAAACTCATAGTCTACTCCTAGGTATTCAAACTAGAAAGGCCAAAGAAATTCTGTAAGGGCAGATGCCCCACGTGTACTTTTGCAAGTCTACAGACATACTCTTTTAGCAAGCTTGTGCAAAAGATTTGGCTTTAGGTTCATCCTTTCACGCATTTGAACAGTCTAAATAAAATATGCCCATAACATAAAATGAGACCACACTTGGAAGGATTTCTTCGAACAGGGAGCTTGTTCTGCATTTTCTAGCACACGTACATTCATGCTTGAAAAAATAAAGATGCAGCATAAAAAAGAAAACTGGATTAGAGTAAATTAAATGCATCCATCATTTTATTCATTTATTTTCTAGTGGGATTTATTTTCATTCAGCAGCTAAGTACAATAACAGATCACAGAGAGAAGAGTTTTCCCTTCGATGGTAATTTTTACAACATGCAGGTTCTTCCTCTATCTAGCATTAAGCTAAACAAGCGGGTGGGCTAGTACCAGAGTTTTATATTTTCATTTCAAGAAGATATATTTCATATTTGATAAAATAGCATAGAACTAGCAAGGGAAAAAGATTCCCCTAAATTAGTGTTATTTGTTCTTTAACTGAACTCCCCCGGGGGGGGGGGGCGGTGGACAAGAGGCATCATCCCTTTAATATTCATCTTTATATCGTATGCATGCGAAAAAGAATATGCCAATGTTCTCATTTTATATTCATACGCCGCCAATATTAAAAATAATTAATATAATGAAGAAATGGAGAAGCTATAAATGTGAAGCGAAAAGAGAGTGGAAAAGTGGAAACATCAGAAATCCCTTTCTTATTTGGACTGCGTATGGAAAAAAGAAACTATGGCCGAAGATAAAGCCTCTCAATTACAGGACAGAATCAAATCGGCTTTACCCTTCCAGGTAAAGTCGCAAATATTTGCATTCCCTGTGCCACCTTTTACACATGCACACAGTGTTGTCAACCCCGGATAGCGTCGCGTAGCGGCCGACCCTAAAAAGGCTTTAGCAGATAGCGGTGCTATTTGAAATTTAATATAAATAATTAAGAATAATTCAAGACAACAAGGAAAATAAAGTCATAACCAAAATCATTAAAACCAAGATAAGAAACATAACCTAAGTAATTAAATCCAAGATAAAAACATAACCAAAGCAATTAAATTCAAGAAATCCCCAATTTACCCATAAGTTGTTGATTATTGTAAATGGCAAAAAGGGGTTTTTTAAGCTCTTATCCAAAATAGTGCCACTATTCCCGCTATTTTAGCCGCAATAGCGGCAGTTATTCCCGCAACACTAATGCGCTCCGCTATGGATGGGTCTGTAGCGGCATATGGCCACTCCGCTCCGCTATAGCACCGCTATTGATAACAGTGCATGCAAAATAAAGAAATCCATCTTTCTTCCGTTACACTATATTTCTCAGATAAGGCGGAATAACTTCCGTTTCCTTCATCATTCACATACCATTCACCACTGAAGATAGACATTATGTTTTTTTGTTCATTTCCCTCTGAAGCTATCCTTCCACTCACTTTTCAGTTGTTCAAAGGCCAAAGGTAAGAAATCAATCAGCAGTGAGTATATATGTCTGTACAGTCAAAGTCCTCAATTCAGCACATGTACCAGGTCCTATATCCATGGTCAAGAGGGGCAGTGCAACAATTTCTTTCCAAAAACAAGATCCCTTATCTGTCAATGACTCAGTGTTATAAGAGCAATGGACTAGTTTACCTCTTCTTAACAACAACGATGACGACAACAACAATAGGAACAATGCAACAGTTTCCTTCTGCAAACAAGATCCCCTATCTGATTATGATAAACAGAAGCAATGCATTGTTTCCTTCTTCCTACTGACAACACAAAAACAACAATAATAGGAGCAATGCAATAATTTCCTTCCAGAAGCAAGATCTCTCTTCGAATCGTGATAAACGGACTCGATGCATTTATCTCCTTTCTCAAGAGGGTTCTTCATGATACGATAAAATGTATTTCACCACAAACAGTAGAAGTCATGCCAAAGTACACATTAAAGAAAAGCTGGCATACTCCTGTTCAAAACTAGAAAGGTAACTTACCAGGTAAACAACGGGTTTTGCAGTCAGCAACTGAAAAGTATTGAGAATCTCAACGTCAGCAGCTTTCCAGTCCCCAAGACGGACATCTTTTCCCTCCTCAATCCATGCCTTAACCTATATAAGCAATTGACATAACCATTCAAATATCTGTTTGTAACTATTGTAGGAGAAAGCTTTTCTGTGTCTCACTTTATTAACATTAGAAGATAATATCCTAATTCCTATATTCTTCCTATCTTCATATACCCTTGAATAACTTCATTTATTCAAAGTATCAAAGCCATTCCATACATGTGTTTGACATGGTTCTCTGCTATCACTCACTTTATCTAATACTATTTACATGCTTACCTGAAGTTATTCATATCTACTCACAGCGGAAGTACGCATATAAGGATAAGGGACACATTGAGCAATTCCGAATTTTATTTGAAGTAATAGACACCATGAACAAGAAAATAATTTGACAGACACGAGGATTAAGCAATTCTGATGTATTTGTGACTAAACCTACATGTTACATACACTCAAGCTACACTCAAGAGGTTGGAACTAGTCACAATGAAGAATTAAGTCCGATAAAACAATTTCAAACAAACAATTTAAGCATCAATTTAGTAAGTTAATATTAAAAAAATCACAATAAAATTTCACAGTTGATAATCTAGAGTAAAAAATTCAAATTTGACAAATGGCAATACAGTGAAGTGACAAGAAATCATAGAAGGTAACAGTAAAAGAAGCAATTAGTCAAGCTGGATAGTTTGACACAAGCAGATCATGACTTTCAGTTATCACAAATATGAATCTCTCCATAAACTAGTATTTCATAAGCTAGAAGATTGTTGTGCATTCAACCAACGTCTGACATCCATAAAGTAGCAAAACGTTTGAACGCAAATATTATTCATTTATACAAACCTTCAAACATAATTCATGTTCTATCTTTAACTGCTTATCATTGCTTCTCTTCATGCTCTTTTCAAGATCCTCTATCCTCTTCTCCATGAACTCAATGTCCTTGAATCATAAGGCAAAACGGAAGAGAATTAGAAATAAATCATATCTACTCAATGATTATCTTGTGGATGCCTATTTGAGGTGAAAAAGCTGAAATGTGATTAAGAGCCCTGGTGCAAAGGCACAGACGATTAGAAGGCTCTGTCAGTTCAGGTGATAAAAGAGTTGCGGATATATTTTAGCTATTTGCAACAAATATTAGGTCTTCAGTTGTATGTTCGCTTTGCTAGGGTTTATTATCTCGGTTTTTAGTAATTTTCACTTGCAGTAAATTAGTTTAACTGCAGTCGACCTGCAGTAGATCTTTGGTCGTAGATTTTGGCTTTCAAACTTCTTAGGATTCAGATTACTTAGCTTTGAAAAATTTTAGTACTATTTACATCATTGTAACAGCTTTAGATGGGAAACAACTATTGAATGAAGATATAGAGCTCGTCTGCTTCGAGGTTTTGCTGCTTTTTCCTTTATTCTTTCTGTTCTTCTAATCTAAATTATTTACTCTTCTACAATCCCATCACCAACTTCATAAATTAAGTATCAACATATCAGCCACCACCAAGCTGAGATGGTGTACCATCATCGTCTCATATAATAAGCTAAACATTATATAACCTTCAGAAACATACCTTGAGACGCAATTCTTCACTTATAACCTCCAAATCTCTTACAGGATCAACAGTATCATCAACATGAATGATATCGGGGTCTTCAAATGCACCTGAAGTGCACGATTTTTTTTAATTCCAATCAACAATAAGCTTCCTCGAAAGATACAATCAGCCAATGCAATAATCTTCCTTCCAACCAAAATTTTATTTAAGCGGTGAAAACAATTTAGAGGTAGTATCTTACGTAGTACGTGGAATATGCCATCTACCGCACGGATGTGAGATAAAAAACTGTTTCCCAATCCTTGTCCTTGATGAGCGCCTCTAACCAAACCAGCAATATCATGAATTTCTAAGAAAGCAGCCACCTGTTGTTGGGGTGGGTGGGGGGGGGGGGGGTTACAACGACAATTATGAAATAAGTTAACAATCTCACATCAGTCCTCTCTACGATTCAGAATCCAACTCAATATGGTGACACCAGCTTGTACCAGTACATACAAGAGAATTTCAGAGGTACACATTTAACCACAAACTACATTCAGCGCATTTTAATTCGCATATATGAGAATATGGGAATGATAAAGAATTCAGCTACACACCTCGCTCTTTGGCTTATACAGCTGGCAGAGCCACTCGAATCTTTCGTCAGGAACATGGACTCGAGCCTCATTCGGCTCAATAGTACAAAACGGAAAATTTTCCGCGGGTATTGCTAATTTTGTAAGTGTATTGAAAAGAGTGGATTTGCCAACATTTGGCAGTCCAACCTGCAAATGAACAAGAATAATAAGCCCGACATATTCAGATCTAAAAATCCTCTAGAAGTCAGTGTTGTCAATAGAGAATAGCGGATGGCGGATCATGGCGGCAAGCCAAAAAAATGCCATAACGTTATAGCGGACGCTATAACGACTTGTAGCATCCACATGATAGAAACAATAAAATAATGATATATATAAAGCAAAAAACAACATGAATCAAACAAATAACTCAAAAGTCATTAACCAACCATTAATTAGCATATCTCGTAAGTCATAACTCATAACATAACAAGAATGCATAAACTCAAAAGCCTCACAACATGATAACAAAAACGATAACCAAAACAAGACAAGAAAAGCAAGGCAAGAAATTTAATCATCCTCTCCCTCTTCCTCCCTCTCATCTTCTTCAATATACTCATCCTCCTTGGTAGGAAAGAGGCAAGAAAATAAAAAAGGAACATACCTGATACTACAGAGACGGAGAGAAAACAAAGACTAATTACGTTGATTGTTGGGGTTAGGTCAATATAATATAAGAAGGGAATAATCATATGGGTAGCCAAAAAGTAACTCAGACCCGTTTAAAAAAATAAAAAGAGGGTCGTTATTCCGCTATGCCCGCCATGAAACGCCATAACGCCCGCGAAACGCTGCATGACGGCCGCGCCATATTAGACCGTTACGCGCATTGCGTATAGCGATGGCCGCAGAATCCGCCACGTCATGGCGCCGCCATTTGAAAACACTGCTAGAAGTGCTGAATATTTGAAAAGTTCAAGATTCTAGCAACCATGTAATGTCTTAAAAAAAATATGCAACTGCAACATCCAATAATTTCACACACACAAAGGTCAAAGTATCATGTTAAAAACAATATGTATCCAAAGAAAAAAACTTTTGCTGCACATTTTTCAAAATTTGGATGGTGTTAGATATATTTTTTAACATGCAAAACGCTGAATGACTTCTGAAGTGAAAAGTAGAAAAAGAAAAGGATGATGATAACATGGAGCTGTTATTGCTTTTTTGGAAAAATTAATTAAAGCTTTTCGCTGATAAAAAATAGGTATGGAAAATAAAGAGCATTGTGAAAAATCTATCAATCATTTGCATCAAAAAATAAATAATAATGGTCCATCATTTGCATCAATAACACAACTAAACATGTTACACATCACCATATGTCCACAAAATCACTTTGTTATCCACAATGAAACAATGAATTAAGCAAAGAGAGGTATGAAAACAACACAAGAAACCCCGATTAACAGGGAATAAGTCTAACGGAGAGGGAAGATCAACTATGTTGGGTTGTGGCCCTAACCTATCATTCATTCTTTTCTTTTCTTTTCTTTTTTCCTTTTTCAATGCTGAATATGCATGCTAACCTCATGAGGTGTCTGGTCCACATTTCAGCATGAAAATAAAACTCAAACGCAATTTTGCCGAGTAAAATATTTAAAAAGGATTTTAAAAAATTGTCAGCTTTTTGGGCTTGAGAGATGACTCAAACGATAGGGCACAAGATTGGCATCTTAAGATAAGAGCCAGGAAACTTCTTAATCAAGAATGCCTTTAACACCTATATCCCAATTTCGTTGGGATATTCGAAAATAGCCAAGCTTTCTATCCAGCACTTCATTTCAAATGCCCGAGGTCTGTCAGGTACTTAACAATACTGCTGATGAGCGGGAAAAGTATAAGAAAGAACAAAACAATGCTTGTTTTTCCACAAAGCTACGCTTCACAGGAAGCAAAGTACAGGGCACCAATTTTGTTCTTCAGTACTATGGGCTCCAGCACACTCTTGACTAACAATGGGCTAAATTTGATAATGCTTCAACAGATTCAATGCAATTTAAGGTTCATATGATTTAAAAAGGTTCAAACCCTTTCTTTTCTCATACCACGGAAATATGGGTGATTGGGTTTAATCCTATTACAGGAAATTTGTATTTTGTTAAACATAAGAATTCTCAGTCTATAGATGTATGTACCCATAGCTAAAATTCAGTATTGTCTCCAAGATTCTCACACTTCTATCAGAAGTCAGCAATAGAAGTTGAAGAAAAAATAAAGATAATTAGCAATGAAATTTCTCCTCTGAAAACAATTATGCACCGAAGTTAGGGATGAAGAAACAAGAATGATCCCGTAACTTTTAATTTGAGTGAAAAGTTAACTCTCTCTTTTTGTGGGGTATAGGGTCAAAGCCAAAAAAATCGCTAATAAAGGGCTTTCATGCTTAGCTTAAAATAATAATAAAAATCGCTTCTGAAAATAAGGATATTTTTAAGCACAGAAAAGCCTCGAGAATATTATTTCCCAGTCTATTTTCCAAAATACATGATTATTATTATTATGCCTTCTGAAATCATAGACTCCCCCAAGAGCTGCCTTCAATTATCATTACTTGATTAGTTGATCCAAGTGCTACCATTGTCCATTGGCATATTTCTGCCAAGACTTGTTCACAGTTATGTTACTCGGACTCAGGTATGGGTATTTATTTAGGTGTCGTGTACTTAAACACCTAAAACAAAGTGTCTAATTGGTGTTCACCAATCTGGTAAGTATGTCATACCCATTCCCATGTCGTGTCGACACGGGTACGGCAGGTATAAACGAAGGGTTCGAGTAACATAGGTTCACAGTTTTGTCTTTGAACTTTCTTACTAATTCATATTTCAAAGCTAAGAAGTTCTACAATTGCAACATGAAACTATTTAATCTGTGTCGCAACAGTGGATTTGGTTTTCAATTTCAGGAACGTAAGCCTAGAAATTGATCAATTTTACCAAATTTGCTGCCATTAGTAAATTCCACCTTCGGCCATTAAAGATCTTCTCATACAAGATTTTTTTGCTCCGAACATGAGATAAATAGACCTCTAATACCTTTTATACTATGATTCGTTTTCCCCATAACAGATAGGAATTTCAATAATCCATGGTGATCCGGGGAGAAATGAAAATGAGTTAAAAGGGAGTAGGGATGGAACAAAGATAAAAACAGCATCTACATCCCTAGATATCATAGAGCTATGCACAAGTACACTAATTTTGATCTTGTGTTCCTAAAACACTTTCAGCTGAGCAAATTGAGAGTTAAAAAGTCTTACAATTCCAATCTTGAGGTGGGAAGAGAATCGACCTAAAATAGGCTTCTCCACGGGACCTTCTTTAGCTTTCGCTCCCTTCGGAGGCATTTTCAACTGCAGAGAAAGTTAGCAGAAGACTCCAAGACGGTAAAATATCAGAAGGGGTAGATGATGGAAATGTTAAAGGTAGGGTTTTATTCTGATAGGTACTAGGAGGAAGGAGTTGCCAACTGTTTGTATGTTGATAATTTTTAAATCTTTTTTAAATAAGACTGAGGTTAAATTTTTTTTTTTTTTTGCTGAATAAATTTTGTTTCCATTAATCACAAATAGCCGAAGCCATTACAATCAAAGGAAAATATGAAAATACAGAAAGTAAAAGTTATACAATGATTTAAAAATTACGATAACAGACAAAAGACACACCCAAAAAAACTTGGATGGTTAGGAAAGACTGAGGTTAAATTGATTTCACAATTTCTACCTAGATGTTGCCAAGGTCAAAAGTTTCTCAAGGATGCCGCTCGAATTAATAGTAACTAGTGGTAAAGCCCGCGCGTTGCGCGAGTACTTTGAATATATTTTAACGTCTAATAATGTGTGTATACAATCGAATAGGTGATTTGTATTTTTTTTTAGTATTGTAAGTTAACATAAAAATATAATATATGAAAGGGGAAAAATTTGTGTTAGAGTTTAATTTGAAATACATAGATAGTTGATTATTTTGGATATCCAAGAGTAACAACATTGTAAACGATTCCTCTTACTTTTTGGAAAACTACGTAGTCATCTTTATTGATTTCCATGTCTTTGACAAATTCGGCCCATCCATCATTTAGAATGTTAGTCTCTTGTAATTTGGTAATGTATACACTCCATAATGTGCCTTGTTGATTTGTTAGGAAGATTGTTTCTGGACTGTTGTCAATGATAAAGCTACTTGGTATTTCCTAAAATTAAATATTGGTTAGTTTGGGAAAAAGAAGAATTATATATGATAGATTTACAACTGGATTAAAATTGAAAGTAGTTGAAATATTTACCATTGCGATCAAATCATTGGCATTTGACATGCACTTTATGAATCCTTTTTCAAAAGTCGCCATTGTTGAGATTGTTGGATTTTAAATTTTACAAAGTGGTGTTTTGTGGATTGTAGCTCTTGTTTTGGTTGAATGATAAATGAGGAATAATTGAATTGAATTTGTGTTTGGTGTTGGGGTTTTATACTGTTTTTAAATTTAATTAATAGTAATTATTTGATGTGTTGTTATTAATTATATTTGTAATTTAATTGATTTTTTTACGTCCCTGGTTGTTGTAGTGTTGACCATGTGTGTAGTTATTAGTCACGTATGGGCTATTTTGGGGACATGTGTCGGCCGATGCGGGTAGGTCATCAATACACCTTTTTCCCATCTTCTTCAAGCTTTGTTATTTTTTTTTCCAGATGCTTGGAAAACGCTCTAATCCTTGATTTTTTTTTTTTTCAAAGGAATACTTCATGGATTTTGGTATATTATTTATTTGTATTAGTTTATGGTGGATGTTTTCGTTGTTTTTCTTTCCTAAATGTTTAATTAATTCAATAATTTTTCCAGCGTTGTTATTGGGGGTTTCTGTGGTTCTATGTACCTGAAAAGGGATTTAATGCTTCAATTATTTAATTTGGTAGTCGAAGAGGATAATTGATGATTATTAGCTTGCAGGTATGAATTGAAAGGTATGTTGGTTCGGTGACTCGAATTTATTTGATTTAATTGACTGTTAAGTTTTGTTGGTTAATTAATTTTAACTTGATGATATGATTCATGCATGTATATGTCGGTTTTGTTTCTGATTATTCATGTATTCTTGAATCTGTAGGGTTTTTAATCAATTATGATGAATTTGTATTTATTGTCTGTTTTGAATTTTTGTTTTTCCTAATAATGTGTGTAAAATATTGTATAATTTATTGTGTATGTGGTTGATGATGAATGATTAATATTCTGAAATTAACTTGAAATTAAATTTCAGATTCCAGGTATGTAGAAGAGTGCAATTCCAGGAGTTTTGAATATTGTGAACAATTGTATTTTTTCGCATGTAGACTTTTGGGTTTCATTGTGTTTATATTTATTATTTGTTTTACATTTTAAATTTATTCCTCATAATGAGTCTTAAAACTGGATAATGGATAATGTGTTTGATGATGAATTCTAAAGGTTTTTTAATTAATTACAAAGTAAATGTCAGATTCTTGTTATGTAGGAGACTTTAATTCCTGAAACTTTGAATTTTCTGAACAGTAGTGTCTGTTCACATGGAGACTGTTGATTTATTTATGAGTGGGTGTTACCTTTCAGCAATTTTAGTATATATAGGATGTGTGTTATTGTTGTAGGATACTCATAGTTTCCGAGTTAGTTTTGAAATATTACAAATTTTATCATGGCTAGTTATAATGTTGTGCTTCCTAAGTATACTGTAATTGGGAAGTCTGAAATTCATCCATTTTTTTCAGAGAGTATTTTTATACGCTCTGCTGATATGCAAACTGAGAGAATCCACCATATTATCCCCCATAAAAAAGCGCACTGCCTTAGGATTATTCTTAATCCAGGTGAAATTAAATCGGGTGAATTCTTAGAATTCTTGAATCCTCCTTGTATGCCTTTGAATGCAACAAAGGAAATGAATTTTAATTGGTGGACTGAAACCCGTCCATGGATTCGGGTTAACGATTATATGGAATTTCCATTATCTGTCATCCTTATTAGTGAGGATTATTTAGCTGCGGGTGAGGCAGAAAGGAAGCTTGAGACGGTTGTTAATTTTTATAATCCTTTTGTTGTTTGTGTCATTGAATCAAAATGTCACTATGGTCTTCATGCTGAATTATTCAAGCATCTTTTAGGAGCACAACAAATGAAATTGCCTGGAGGAATTGGTAATACCTATTGGTTGTACTATGATCCAAAGAAAGTGTTAGTTCAAGAAACTGAAGGAGATGGAATATGTAATGTGGACATTGGACATAGGCATAATGGAGGTGCTGAGAATATTGGAAAGAGGGCGCGTATAGAGCGTAAAGGAGATGCTAATGGAATACAAATATTATGAAGATTTAGATATAAATAAGTATTAATAAAAATAAAGTTAGAGTTTTTTCCATGTAATTGTTAGAATAAGTATTATTATTTCTATTTTCCCCAAGTATTTGTATGTTTTTTTATAAATTTGAAATGAATTTGATATTTCAGACTATTATTCGTTGCATGATTTAATTTGTCTATTGTTTTGTTACATCATACTAATGGATATATTAAAGCATCACTTTTAAAAAAAATAAATGTAAATAATGTTTAATGGATGTTATAAACAATTAGAATAAATTTGGCTGTTTCAATTGTTGCTAAATGAGGTTGGATTGTGTAATTTAAAATTTTGAATTTTAAGAATCTTTTTGAAGTTGTAGACTAACATTGAATGCGGTTTTTGCAAGTAAATAATATATTACTATAGATATTTGTTCATGCTTCGATAATACATGAATATGGGTATTTGGTAAGTAAAATATAAATTGACTGTTCTGTAATGTGTCTCTGGATAATATTATAATACATAGTATTTTTTTAAAATTTTACCATGAATGATATTCATTGATGTTTTGAAGGAGAAAAGTGTTGTATTATTAAACATTTTGTTGATTTTGTGTTTGGCTGTAAATATTCAAGGAATTGATTGTATTACAAATGATTATTCAGAAAGTTATTATGGAATGGATTATGAGCCTCTAAATAATGTGTTTGGCATGCATTTGAATTATTAATAATTAATACAAAAATCTAGATTTAGGAAGTTGTTGATGCAAGTATGATGTTGATGGAAAATATATGTACCATTTGGATAAATAGAGGTGGTCTTTGATATGTTTGTATTTGTTGTTAGTGTAGTATTAATGTGAGTGTTTATCGTAGTATATTTTGAACAACCGTTTCGTATGTTTTGTTGAGTTTTATTGTGAGGAAACATCAAATGTGTTTTTTGGAATTGTCACTTAAACATGACTTTGAACGTCATTGTACTGGGAACGTATTTCTTGTGAATATTCTTGATTCTTTGTCTTTTATATCGAAGCTTGATAGTGTATATGGTTTCCTTATTTTGTTTTTAATTATTGTTTATAAATATTGAATTTAAGGGCTTCGTAGTAATGCAATGCAAGTTTAAGGCTGTAGTCGCAATGGTCCTTAGATGAATGTGTATATTGTTAATCAATATTTATTTGTTTTAGAAAATGAATTATTACTGCTTTTTGTTTGCTGATTGATATTGTAACTCTACTTGCTTTCTGTTTTGAATAACCATGTCATTTCGGTTCCTAAGTTTTGTTGTGGTGAGGGTTTTTAAATTTTGTAGTCAGATTTGGCATTTGATATTATCATTACTGGTATAGGGAAAAACTACGTAAAACCATGGCTGGTTTCTTTAGGGACCAAAGATATTATGTCAAATATTGGCGCGATCTTTTAAAAAATGTAATATTATGTCAAATGTTAAAGTGGCATTTTAAAAATGTCATATTAGAAATGATTATTCAGAGAGTTCGAGTTTAATACTATAAATGTTTTCCTTATTTTGCTTATAATTATTATTTTTTGATTTTGAAGTCTTGAAGGAATCGCCCGTTCGTTTTTAAGAGGCATTTCAGGCAACCATTTTTCAGCATTGATTATTTTTGGTAAATTGTCTTCTTTAATGGTGTTTGTAGTTGGAAATTTGATTATTGATATGCGGATTACAAAAGATTCTTTTTTTTTAACATCAAATGTTATTGTTGGAATTGTATTATATATTAATTTACTCTTTGACTAATTAATTTTTTTTTGTTAAGTGCATTCACTTTCCCCAAGACAGTGTATAGAGTTCCTTATCTTCTTTCCTAACAAAGTGCAGGCTGAATTAAGCATTGAATTATATTGGGCACATTTTGCATATGAGGTTAGTATTACGTTATTTTCACTATGAATGTTAATTGAAACTGGAAACTTATGAATCTCTCTCTCTCTCTCTCTCTCTCTCTCTACAGTTTCCATCTTCTAAATTCATTATTGAGCATTCAGTAGCCGTATTCTTTAAGCTTTTGACCAGGTTTCAGTTGTGATGGTGTATGAATGTCCCTCTGTTTTTTCACTTGTAGTTTGCAAATGTGTCTCTGATTTTGTGTTTTGAAGTGACAAAACATAAGCTCATTAGTACATTATATCGCGCATTTAATTTTTTCATTTCCTGCGTTCGAGGTATAATAAAACCTTCCCTGGCTTTGGAGCATCTACTGATTATAATACTCTCAGTTTGGAATATAGTACAGACATGTGTTTCCATGTTCATAACACAATCTCTACTGTAGCTTATTCGTCCCAACGACTGAGAGAAAGGTGAACAGTCGTTCTTGAAATAGGTTCATAGCTATTTGAAGAACAAATGTACATCCTACCTCATACTCAACCGTATCCCAAATTGAATGTTCATTTTCATACATGTTCAGTTTGGTACTGAGTGAGGGAAAAGTGAACAATTGTCTTGAATTAGCTGCTATTTGAAGAGCAAATGTTCATTCGGGAAAAGGGAACAATTGTCTTGAAATAGCTGCTATTTGAAGAGCAAATGTTCATGCTACCTAAAACTCAACCATCTCTCTGTCTCTCAAATTTAACGTTCATTTTCCTACACGTTCAATTTTGGACAGTGTTAGGACATGCATTAATAGCTGTCTGATGATATTACCTTTGGGATTTGACACTCTATTTGACCTTCTGAATTTGAGCAAAAAGCTCATGAGCAGCAATGAGAGAGCCCTTTTTAAGGGTACACAGTTTTTCTTTAACCCATACTGAGCTTTTATCTTTGTCTAGTTCAGCAAAGTCCCTCAAAAGGCTTTCAGCACTGCATCTTTTTGTATGTACTTCTTAATGTTTATTTGCTTTCAATAACCAATCCATCGTAATATAACTGGTGACTTATATATTTACATAGGCGTGTTATTGGTAATTTCCTTTTGCAAGAATTTTAATTGAAACTGGACATTGATAACATTATGTATGTATGAGTTCCAAACTTGCATTTTGAATGTATCTTATTAAACTGTTCACTTTTCCATTTGGAATTCGATTTGTTTTATATTTTTTTTTCTTAAAATATAGTCATATATAATGCAGCAGTTACACCTTTATGTGTACTTTACTTGAATTTGAAGTTTGTTGATATTATACTTAATGCACATAAACTGCCACTGTTTTTTTCCTGCAATGTCGAAGCTTATTTTAAATACAAACACAGTCCAAAACTACATAGGAAATTAATTGAAGTCTTGTAGTTTACTTGGGTTTTGTTTGGAGTTAAATTTTTTATAAACCTGTCACATATGAAGTTACGTAGTTTTAATTTTGAAATTGGCATGTTGAATGTAATTTTATTGACACTGATATGGGAATTGTATTTGCAATCTACATTCAAAATTAAAAGTAATAAAGTATGTACTTATTTTTTTGTTAATTTGTTGTTGTAGCTCCACCAATGTCACCGTCTTCAAAGATTGCGACTGTTGTAGATGTTTTAGCTTGTTAGACTATTTCAACTTTTAAAAATTTATTGGTATTTCCCTGGTGTGTATGGGGGTAAAGGTTGATCATATATTTATATATATATATATATATATATATATATATATATATATATATCAACTAAAAAAAGAAAAAATTGTAAGATTCAGTAATTTAAAAAGACAAAACTTAAAAATTCAAGAGGAATACTTTTGGAACAAATGTATTTTTTTTTTGGCTGAAAAAATAAAGGAGTATTCAAAGGACTCTTCATAACAAATAAAGTATTGCAGCAAAGATAAAAGATAGACACATTAATAGTTTAGCAAAATCATAAACATAGTTTTTTAAAAAGCCATGAATATAAAAATATTTCAGATTTAATATGGTTTATTTTTACATAATACCTCTACCAAGTGAAGCTGATGAATCCGAATGGAGTAAACCAATCACATTTAAAATAAACCAACAGCCTATGAACAAATATGAGGAATCAACAGCCTTAATGTATTAAAAACTGATTGTGTTTATCTCATGATCATTAATAGGATAAAACTATTCACATTTTTTATTTAACCCTGTAGCAAATGCATATAAGAAACAGTAAGGAATACATTTAAAAACATAAAAGCACCATTACCCAACTATGGTAATGTGTAAAACACTTCTTCATAGACAATGTTTTTAGTGTAGTTCTTAAAGTCACTATCATCTTCATTCAGCAGAATTTTTAAACCTTCAGGATCTTTCAATCTTGAGAAAGCAACATATAATTGTCCATGTGTAAAAACAGGTTTAGGCAAATACAAACCAACTTTCGCAAGAGTCTGTCCTTGACTTTTATTAATGGTCATTGCATAGCACACTTTGATAGGAAATTGTCTTCTAATGAATGTAAAAGGCAATTTTGTATCAATTGAACTCAAATCAATTCTAGGAATTTGTACCTTATCTCCAATATGGGATCCCGAAATAATTTCTCCTTCAATAACCCTTTGACCTGTTTGGGTTACTATCAAACATGTCCCATTGCACATACCTTTAAACGGATTGATATTTCTAAGCAACATAATAGGAACTCCTTTCTTTATTTGTAATTTATGGTCTGGAATTCCTGGAAGATTAAGGCTGTTTAAGAATTCAATTGGATATAGCATTTGATCTCCAAGAAGATTTCCCGATGCTTTATCAATCCTATCTGCAGTTACATATTCAATAGTTTGCCCAGGAACTCTTTTAAGTGCATAAATATTCAACTTATCAACTGTCTCATTCCTAGGAGTCAATATTGCGCGCTCTGTGATATACCCAATGTTTAGCATATTGCTATTGAAATGATCATATGTTGAATCAAAAATTGATTCGAGATCATTTGTTGTTGAATTTACAATGTATTTGTCTGGGATTTTGATCCAACGGGGATCTGAGTCATCTTCTTTAGCAATACACTTGGCTTTTCCATTCCCTATATCAAGTAGCCACTTAGAGAATTCTTTGATTTCAACTACTTTAGTTGAGGTTGCACTTCCAATCTCCTTTAGTCGCATATTTTGTCTAAGTGTCAACACTTCACATTCTTTCCATAATGGGGATTGGTTCAATGAAGAATGCACAATATCTGCTCGCCGTCCTTTAGGTACAACAGGCAAAATTTGCCTAAAATCTCCACCTAATAAAATTGGTTTCCCCCCAAATGGTTTGTTATGATAGTTACCTGAAGAATCCCTCAATATATCTCTAAATGTTTTATCAACTGTTTCAAATACATACCTTGAATTCATTGGTGCCTCATCCCAAATAATTAAACATGCTTTCTTTATTAATTCTGCAATTTGCGAATTATGATTGATAGCACATGTAGTGTCTTCGGTGCAGAAGAGGGGAATTTTGAATCTACTATGTGCTGTCCTTCCTCATGGCAAAAGCAAAGCTGAAATGCCTATTATGAAGATGATTGTCAATTACAATAAATATATCGCTAACCATTTTTTTTTGTAATCTTACAACTAATATAACTTCATTAATTTATTCAAATTACTTAAAATGATAAAATGTACCTGAAGAGGCCACTGCCAGCACAATTTTCCCTTCGTATCTAAATTTATTAATAATTGTTCTATAAAGAAAAGTTTTCCCTGTACCTCCATAACCATATACAAAGAAAAAGTTATTTCCTGAGCCATCAATTGCTGCCAAAATTTTATCGTACACATTTCTTTGTTCAACATTCAATTTCAATATCATTGAATCATGTTCCCTCGATAATTCTTCAGGATCATGCATACTTTCTTCAAGTATACATCTATTATTAAGATTATCTACAATATCCTGCTGCAATTGTGGCATCTGATAACTCGTAAATTCATCGTTATATTCCTTTAGTTTTATAGTGACTTTGTGCTTAAAAATGTATTTATATATCGAGTTTTGAGCTTAGAATGGTATATTCCTCACTACTTTGTGTTTTAATGGTTGTAGGGTGCTTATTGAGCTTTTATGATGTTTCAAGGACTTAATTGCTAAATCTGAAACTTGACTGGAAAGCTGTGGGACTTAACTGCAAAATCTGAAAAGCTGTCTTGTGGTCAAAGCTGGTCAAAGAAGTCAACTCGGGTCAACACTGAAAATTTGGTCAACCATGAAGATTATTTGGGACTTTCCTATTAGACTCCTAATTCCCTTCAACCTCTATGGTATTTTTCCTAAAGCTATAGGAGTCTGAACATTATAAATATCCCTGGAAGATTCATCATAGAGGAGAGGAGATTAGACATTCATATATTACCATTATTATTGTAAACCTAGAATGAATTATTAGAGAATTATTGGGGGCTTTCTTCAACCAAGATCTACAAGAGGAAACTCAACATCATCAACGGTTTGAAGACGGAGACACCTTGAAGATTGAATCTTTCATGAGAATGAGTTTTCTTTCTTTATCGCTTTCAATAAATTCTTTTATTAATTCTAGCGTTATGAGTAGCTAAATTTCTATTACTTGAATGGGATGAACCCTAGACTTATGTCTATGTATTGATTTTTGGGATTGTGATTAATTCATATTGAACCATATTTTGATGTTTATTATGCGTTTTCATTGTGTTGGATTAATTTTCTAGAGTATTAATTCATCTTTGATTTCTTATTTGGAATTGAAAAATGAAGAATTTGAATAGATCATCGCATAATAAAAAGAGTTGCATGGTTTTCTAGAAATAGAATTTACATAAATCTTCGGGATTAGGGTCAAACCTAATAAGGGAATTCATAAATCTTAATGCATCTTTGGGGGTTTTAATTACGAAAGAAATTTCAATTAATCAACTCAAAGGTAGGAACTTTAAACTGTTGAAAAACATTAAAGCTTCATTCTTGGAATTTTCATCGCTTGAGAAAAAGTTCTTTTGAATTAATCCATCCGGTTCATACATAGATACGTCTAGGGGGATTCTCGTTCAAGTATCTTTTCTCATCTTATTCTTATAAATTATTTATTTGTTTTCTAGTTATTTACTATTTTTAAGCATATAACTCGATCGATTAAACAGTAGAAAAAGGGTAATTATTAGTGCTTGTAGTCCTTGTGGGATCGACACTTGACTAGACTGCTATACTATTCTAAGCGATAGATGCACTTGCCTAGTGATTTTTATAGTAAGGTAAATCGACCATCAAGTTTTTGGCGCCGTTGCCGGGGACTCACAACATTAAGAAAGCCTATTATTTACTGATTTAATTTTTATTTGTTTCTTTTCTTTTATTTATTTTATTTTTCTTTTAAGTTTTCGTTTTACTCGTGTTCTTTGTCTTTCGTTTTTTTGTAGGTTTCTGATCTCTTAAGAACCAATGGCTATCAATCTAGCTCCAAGGACCATGGCGGACTTTACCCGCCCTTCTCTCAATGGGTCAGAATCAAGTATCACCCGACCTCCGGTGGCAGCTGCAAATTTTGAAATCAAGCCAAGTGTCATAAAGATGGTCCAAGATTATGTTCAATTTTATGGATTGCTTGATGAGGATCCAAATGCTCATATTGCAAACTTCTTGGAGATATGTGATACATTTAAGATGAATGGCGCTACTGATGATGCAATCCGCCTTAGGTTGTTTCCATTCTCACTCCGAGATCGAGCTAAGGCATGGCTCAAATCATTACCCGTGGGGTCCATCACTACTTGGAATACTCTTGCGGAGAAGTTCTTGATTAAGTATTACCCTCCGGTGAGGATTGCTCAGTTGAGGAATGCGATATTCTCTTTTGCTCAAACTGATGGAGAGAATCTCTATGATGCTTGGGAGAGGTTTAAGGAACTTTTGAGGAAATGCCCGAAACATGGCATTGAACTTAATCTTCAGATGCACACTTTTCACAATGGGCTTAGTCATGCTTCCAAGCAACTCATTGATGCATCCGCAGGAGGTACCACGGATCTTAAAACCCCAGAGGAGTTACGTGATTTAATTGAAAGTATTGCTGCAAATAACTGTAAGTGGGGAACTGCAAGACAAAAGCCGAGAACTTCTGGACTAATGAATGTAGATGCCATGACTGCACTTGAAGCTAAGGTAGATGCTCTTACTAAGAAAATGGAGAGTATGAACTATGTGTCTCAACAATCTCAAGTGATGAGTTGTGATTTCTGTGGTGGTGACCATCCAAATCATGAATGTCAATCTGCTGAAACTATCAATTATGTTGGAGAGAGACAACAAAGAGATCCTTATAGCAATACCTATAATCCTGGTTGGAAGGCTCATCCAAACTTCTCTTGGAGAGCTCAACAACCACAACTCAATTCTCTTTCTCCACCTGGATATCAACAGTCTAGACCTCTACCTCCACAAGTTCCTGTAGAGCCAGTTAAGCCTACTATGGAGGAATTGATGACTAAGTTTATTTCTACTTCGGAGGAAAGATTCCAAATGGCAGATGCAGCAATAAGAAATCAAGGTGCTTCAATTCACAATTTGGAAAATCAGATTGGGCAAATTGCTAAGATTTTATCTGAGAGAAAAATTGGTTCTCTGCCTGGAAATACTGAATCGAACCCGCGAGAGCATGTTAATCTTGTTATTTCAACGAGCGGTAATAATCTAAAGGCAATGGAGCCAGAGAATTGTGTGAAAGAAGAAGCAAAGAAGAATGAGGTTTTAGAATACAAGCCAAGGATTCCATATCCTCAACGTCTTGTGAAGAAAGATGGTCAATCAGGTAAGTATTCTACACCACCAACTCAATTGTTTCATAATATTCCGTCTATCGCAACTTCTGTGAAGACTTCCAATCTTACTAAGCCTTTGACTAACATTCAATCAAACAAGAAAGAGCAAGAAGTGATATTGGATGCGAAGAGCTCACCAATCTTGGAGAACAAAGACAAGCTACCTCAGAAACTCAATGATCCAGGGAGTTTTACTATTCCTTGTCAAATTGGTAGTTTGTCTATTAAATAATGCATTAGCGGATTTAGGTGCTAGTGTGAATGTGATGCCCTATAATTTGTTCAAAAAGTTAGGATTGGGAGGTTTGAAATCCACAATTATGAATATCCAATTGCTTGATAAATCTTTACAATGTCCAATGGGAGTAAAAGAAGATGTTCTTGTTAAAATTGATAAATTTACTTTCCCTGTGGATTTTGTTGTTGTGGATATGCAAGAAGATGTTGGTATACCTTTGATTTTAGGAAGACCTTTTCTAGCTACGGCTAGGGCCAACATAGATGTTTATAGAGGAAAATTAACTCTTGGAGTTGGAGATGAAAATGTTGTCTTTACAATTCCAAAATACTTTGAGAAATCCTTAGAGAAAAATGCTACTGCATTCGGCATTCAAACTGTGAAATCTAATATTTCGATTTCTGTGCAGGAAAGCTTGATCAAGGAACCTTCCAAAACCGTTTCAATCAAAGACGAAAATTCTTGCAAGAAGAAAAAGGTGAAAATTAGACAAGAAGTTAATTTGTCATCTCCAAAGAAGTTGTCAAGAGCTAAAGAGGATCAAGTGATGCATTTTCCTCACGATCTTACAAAAGGAGTAGAACTTCAATATGCTAATTTTGTTTCTCGTCAACCTCCTTGAAGAACACAAGAAAAAGGTAGTCAAGCTCGAGACTATAAACGAGAACTATTTTTTTTTTACCCTTTGTATATATGTCGTGTGTTTTCCATCTTCGTTAAAAAAAAAATTTTAAAAAAAAATTTCGATTTTCTGCAAGTCGAATCGAAAAAAAAAAAGTTAATTTTTATTTATTTTTCAATTTTTCAAGATTTTGGACAGAAAAATTCCTGCACAGGAGTTTTGCAAACATCCTGCACAGGCAAGTCACTCATTTTTTCGATTTAAAAAAAAAAAAAAAAAAAAAAAAAAAAAATTTTGAGGGAACATTGAACAGAAAAATGCCTGCACAGGCACATTACAAAAGCCTGCGCAGGAAATTTGGCCCCACATTCATTTTTTTTTTCTTTTATTATTTTTTTAAGTATACCATTCTGACAACAACACCACCCCCACCCAATCCCTACCCCTTTCTCTTCCACAACAAGACCCCTGCGCATGCCTTTTCCTTTTTCCTCGATTCCCTCGCTCCCAAAATCCCCCAATCCTTTATCTTTTTCAATACACCAATATCCCACTCATACCAACCATCACCTGCTAATTCCATCTTGCTTCCTAATTTCAATGTAAATTTTTTTTTTTTTTTTTCTATTATTAGTCTCCCCAAGCCCTAATATTTCAAAAAAAAAAATTGAGCAACGGCGTTTGGCGGCACTACCACCGACGTTCGACAACGCTTGGAGACTACCTACTTTCTCTTCCAATTACTGCTAAGGACCGAGGGGAGTATGCTATCCTTTATTTACTCTATTTTTATTTTTATTTTTTTTTATTAATCTTTGTGCAACAATGAGGACATGCTGCACTCTTAAGTGGGGGGTGGACTATCTTCTTGTTTCTATATGTTTAGATGTTTTTATAGTTTAGTTTTTGTTTTCTTTATAAAAAAATAAAAAAATAAAAAAATATATATACCAAAAAAAAAAAATGTGCTTTCCCTCATTCAATCGTTCTCCTATAAGTTTTTGTGATAATTTTGCCTCATTTATCTTCGAATGCTCTTTTAAGTAAGTTGCGATAAAATTACATGTGAATTCGTTGTGATCAAGAGAACTTGAGACGTTTTTGTGATGAAATGAATTATGGTTGCCTAATAAACACTTGATTAAGATTTTGTAGATAAATTTACTTTTTGGAATGTATGGTTGAGCACAACTAAGAACTTCTCTCCCGATATTCTTGTGTCCAAGCTTTGAGCTTGGTACTTTTGACTTGGGGATGATATTGGCGGTTTTTGACTCGTTTGTGCCTTTCTTGCTTACCCGATCACATTGAATACTTAGTTCCCTATTTTGTTAGCCTTGGGAGGGTGCATTTTGGTGGATTTTATTTGGAGGTTTGGAATGTATGGAAGTGAAATGCACCCTTAACTAGTCGGCTCATTGTTGACTACAACCCTTTATCTTTGTGAGAGTAATGCATATAGGAATTGGCCTGGTGTTGATAGGGATTGAATGTACTGAAATGTGCTTAAAAAAAAGAATGGAAGAGGAATGAAGAAGTTTGTGTCGGAATATTTATACTAGTCTTTTGGATAATTGATTTGATTGGGATGAGATTTCTTTGACTCCGGCCTCTGTGGTGTGAGAAGTAAGGCATTTTCTAAAAAGTCTAAGTTATCATTTGTGGCAATGAACAAGGATTGCGGAAGCCAAATTATTTTGAGATAGTCTCTAATCAACATTGATGTATTTATTTATTTTGATGGAAAAAAAAAGTGAAAAAAAAGTGAAAAAAGAAAAAAAAATCATTACATTATTTTATTTGTTTCTATTGATTAAAGGCATATCTGTCATTCTGTTGATTCACTGATGGGATCGATCGACCATGTACTTAAAGTTCTTATCTTGAAAGGTATATTACTCACGATTGTTGATTTAAATTTTGGAACTATTGATTAGTGTTATTGAGAGTATGGAATGGAATGTAAAGTGAAATAGAGAGTTGAAGTTGGTGGTAGATTTGAACAAGTTCTTCTTTGGGATTGATGCGACCTCCATGAAGTTTTTGGTAATACATAAAGTGGGGGGTTATTTTTGTTCTATGAAGTGGATAAGGAATCATATTAAAGAAGATCCAATGCTTACTCTCACGACTTTGTATATCCTATCTTTCGTTTGTTAGCCCCATCCTAAAGCCTACGTTATAAGCTGAGAAGTCCTTTTGGACTCAAGTTGATGCACTATGCTCCATTAGTGAGCTACATTAGTGAAGAGTATCGAGTTTCAAGTCCTTGGTTGTCGTTTGGGTTTGGGTTTGAGGAAAAAGTTTCTTATCTACTTTAATCTTTTTCCAAGTGTTTACTTAGTAACTTGTTTTATAAAACTGTTCCATGCATTCCTTGAGTTCTCTTTGTTACAATGAATTTACTTTGAAGTTTTGTATCTACTTTACTTGGTTAGCATTCTTTGATAAGTTGGGAAGAATTTATCATGCTTACATATTTGAGATTGAATGTGTAGGAGACTATAAGTTTTATGTTGTACGTGTGTTTTAGTTTGCTTTTCTCGGGACGATCAAAGATTAAGTGGGGGGTAATTTGATAACTCGTAAATTCATCGATATATTCCTTTAGTTTTATAGTGACTTTGTGCTTAAAAATGTATTTATATATCGAGTTTTGAGCTTAGAATGGTATATTCCTCACTACTTTGTGTTTTAATGGTTGTAGGGTGCTTATTGAGCTTTTATGATGTTTCAAGGACTTAATTGCTAAATCTGAAACTTGACTGGAAAGCTGTGGGACTTAACTGCAAAATCTGAAAAGCTGTCTTGTGGTCAAAGCTGGTCAAAGAAGTCAACTCGGGTCAACACTGAAAATTTGGTCAACCATGAAGATTATTTGGGACTTTCCTATTAGACTCCTAATTCCCTTCAACCTCTATGGTATTTTTCCTAAAGCTATAGGAGTCTGAACATTATAAATATCCCTGGAAGATTCATCATAGAGGAGAGGAGATTAGACATTCATATATTACCATTATTATTGTAAACCTAGAATGAATTATTAGAGAATTATTGGGGGCTTTCTTCAACCAAGATCTACAAGAGGAAACTCAACATCATCAACGGTTTGAAGACGGAGACACCTTGAAGATTGAATCTTTCATGAGAATGAGTTTTCTTTCTTTATCGCTTTCAATAAATTCTTTTATTAATTCTAGCGTTATGAGTAGCTAAATTTCTATTACTTGAATGGGATGAACCCTAGACTTATGTCTATGTATTGATTTTTGGGATTGTGATTAATTCATATTGAACCGTATTTTGATGTTTATTATGCGTTTTCATTGTGTTGGATTAATTTTTCTAGAGTATTAATTCATCTTTGATTTCTTATTTGGAATTGAAAAATGAAGAATTTGAATAGATCATCGCATAATAAAAAGAGTTGCATGGTTTTCTAGCAATAGAATTTACATAAATCTTCGGGATTAGGGTCAAACCTAATAAGGGAATTCATAAATCTTAATGCATCTTTGGGGGTTTTAATTACGAAAGAAATTTCAATTAATCAACTCAAAGGTAGGAACTTTAAACTGTTGAAAAACATTAAAGCTTCATTCTTGGAATTTTCACTGCTTCAGAAAAAGTTCTTTTGAATTAATCCATCTGGTTCATACATAGATACGTCTAGGGGGATTCTCGTTCAAGTATCTTTTCTCATCTTATTCTTATAAATTATTTATTTGTTTTCTAGTTATTTACTATTTTTAAGCATATAACTCGATCGATTAAACAGTAGAAAAAGGGTAATTATTAGTGCTTGTAGTCCTTGTGGGATCGACACTTGACTAGACTGCTATACTATTCTAAGCGATAGGTGCACTTGCCTAGTGATTTTTATAGTAAGGTAAATCGACCATCAGCATCCCTTCGACATCTGCCAATGTCATCCCATGTATAGTCAAAAGACTTTGAATTTCAATAAGCGTCAAATTTTGAAGTTGTTCCTCAGTCAAAATCAATCTTGGAAATTTGAGGAGTTTTCGCTGTCTGTATAGAATATCATCTGCTAATTTTTTCCAAGTTGTTTCCCAAAAATTTGCAACATCTGCCACGTTACAAAAAAGCAAAATTGTAACAAATAAATCCCTCAATTGATAACCTGAAGCCCACTGCGCTGCTTCTTCCATTGTATCGATCCAGTCTTTATCTTCTTGAAGAAGGCCTCTAGCATAACATGCTGCTTATGGTAATTTTGAACCATATATCTAGGTCCGCCGGTGAATGATGATGGCAGAATAATTCTTTTTCCAATGTGAGTTGAGTCGGTGTCTCCTCTTTGAACTGAATCAGTCAAATTCCTGTACAAATCAGTACGCAAGTTCCCTTGATGGTCTGCTATCCATTTCAACCTTGCTTGTTCAATTGTTGTATAGCAGTCCACGATGAATTGTTGAAGCAATCTTCCCCCTAGAAAAAGAGTTATACTTTCTCTATTTCTGTATTGAATAAGATATGCGTAATATTCCCTCATTGTAACATTTTTCCTCTTGGTCTGCCGTGTGCCACTGTTCCTTTTATAAGGAATGTCCAAATGAAAACCATCTTCTCCATAAGGGAACAATAAGGGATATTGTAGCGACATGAATGAAGGATGGAGATAACTAATTCTATGACAATTTCCAGATTTCATCTGAATGATGATATCTCTATCTTGATTACTTTGATTAATATCTCCAACAATTAACGCAGCAATCTCATTCACGTTCGGTAGTTCATATTGCCTTCGAGAAGTTTTCCGATTGTGAAATAGTCGAATTTGGAATTCAGGAATTTCCCCAGCGTCATATTTGTCACGTGCCATTCTGAATACTTTGACTAATTCATTGTTTTCATTAAGCATCGAAATTAATGCCTCAATGATCTCCGGCTTCAAATTTTGATTTGTTTTTTTTTTTTATTTACAGCCGCTATTCGATGTTGCACCTCATTAGTCGTATCATAAAAATACAATTGAATGAAATGTGCATTTTGATTTTCCTCTGGCAATAATGATCCAATTTGATGGTAATTCTCCCATTAATTCGGTAATTATAAGGTGCCGCTCTATTATTAACAGTATGATCAACCTTTGCCCCCATAGATGTCATTGCAAACATTGCATTGTATGCTCGGATATTATCCATAAATTTGACAGATTCAGTACAACCAATTGGATTCATAAGTGTACTTAAGGGTTCAGGAGCATTTCTAAGTTTAGGCAGAGAGACTTTCCCCTACTTACAACATAGTTTATATTTAGGATATAAACTTTTTGGACCTTTCTTAAGTTTTTCTTCTTCCCAAAAGGTTGCATTACAATATTTGCACTCAAATTTAGCAGGACCATAATAGGACATTGTGGTGAAGTTGGAATCTGCAAATTCAATAATTAAATACACATGGTATATTTTTAACAGCATCTAGAATATTGAAAAATGTACCTGCAGCAATTGGTTTTGTTCTTTCTTGTGCATTTTCATTGGTCAACAATGCGCGTGTTGAGCCCACATTATCATTTAGAAAGGTGTTTCTTCTTGAGTAATCATTTTCTGGTGCAATTCTAGTAACACTTCTTGCAGTTACTGCATAAAAATTAATGCCATGATGTTTTTTCCCTGGCAGTACCCTTTTTTTTTAATGTTTGAAGTTAATTCCATTAGAAAAATATGAAGTATTTAGTAAAAATATACAAACATTTTGTTGCTTATACATAGTTTAAAGTCTTTGACCATAGAAATCACAAGGTACATTTTCCCTACCATTGTATTCAGTGTTTCAGTTGTTTAAGTTGTTTCAGTTGGTTCCTTAATGCCATGATTTTTTTTTCCTGGCAGTACCCTTTTTTTTTTTTTTTAATGTTGGAAGTTAATTCCATTAGAAAAATATGAAGTATTTAGTAAAAATATACAAACATTTTGTTGCTTATACATATACCTATTTGGGCATTTTGTAATGGCTATTATGGTTCTGTTTTTTCCCTATGAGAACCAAAACTTATTGTTGGGTATTGGAATTTCATTTAGGGTAAATAAAAAATAATATTTGAAATGAATTCCAATTGGGAAATATCAGTTATTTAGGAAAAATATAAAAACAATTTGTTGTTTATACATATAACTATTTGTACATTTTTCAATTACTATTACATTTCATTTTTTCCCTATGAGAACCTAACTTATTATTCGGCATTACACTTTCATTTTGGTAAAAAAAAAAAAAAAAAAAAATAACATGTATCAATAAATTATTCACATAGAAACTCTAATGTAAAGAAAGTAAACTATAAGTTACCTGATTCAATTGAAGCTAACTTTTGTTTCTTCATTGATTGTAGTATTTGTTTTCGGATTTTCCTCTTTTCTCTTGCAACAGCTATATTGAAAATCCATTATTGTAACATATATTGATACATGACATTTTTTTTCCCTGAATGTATATTTTAAAAACAATTCATTTAAGATAAATAGCAAACATACCTTTCTCAATCATTTTTATTTCGTAGCCTTGGAATGGACTGACTTCTCCTTTACTACTTGAGGTGTTATCCATAGAGATAAGATGAATTTTAATTTGATGTTCAAAGTAAAATGAGGAATCAGTGGTGTATTTAAAGTATAAAGAAGTGTTTATTCATTTGTTTTCAGTTAAGTTGTGACCATTAATATTCATTTGGAATTTGATAAGACTATGCATGTTTATATGGGTGTTTTTAAAACTATTCAATGTTTAATTCATTATGAATATATCATTATGTTAATGAGTTTCAAGAAATATTCAATGGCATTAATAATTTGGAATTTGATAAAACTATGCATAAAATGAGGAATCAGTGGTGTATTTAAAGTATAAAGAAGTGTTTATTAATTTTTTTTCAATTAAGTTGTGACCATTAATATTCATTCTTAATTTGTTTTCAATTAAGTTGTGACCATTAATATTCATTTGGAATTTGATAAGACTATGCATGTTTGTATGGATATTTTTAAAACTATTCAATGTTTAATTCATTATGAATATATCATTATGTTAATGACTTTCAAGAAATATTCAATGGCATTAATAATTTGGAATTTGATAAAACTATGCATGTTTATGTGTAAATTTTTAAAAAAAATTCAATGCTGCTTCCACTATGAACAGATCATTAATAATCATTCTTAATTTAAAATTCAGATGTCCAGAGTTTAGCATATTACATATTGTAATGTACATGAATACCATGAGCCTTGCATATTACATATCTCAATGACTCTGAAGGAATATAACTTTTCTTGGGCAAATAAAGTGAAATCTTCATTCATTTATATGATTTGAATGGAAAAGTGTATTGGATTTTGTGTGTCACAGTGTATGCTTATAACATTTCAATAAATTTTTAAGATTCCATTGGTAATTGAATGGATAAATAATTCCATACAAATAAATTCGTCTAAATTATATGGAATGTTGATGTTGTTTGCAGTCTATGGAAATCGAATCTAAAACAGTTTTATACATTACACTTTTTTTTTCCAATGTGTGTATCCTGTGCTTACTGCCAAATTATTCATCTGAACAATGTTTCATATTTGATTGACTCTTCCAAACAGGGTTATTTCTAAGTTGAACTATTAGAAATTAGCAAAATATAAGCATAAAAATTACAGGTGTCTGGTTAAAACAAAATGGAATTATGTCTAATGAAATGGTAAATAAGTTGAACATTCAAAAGGGCTGGCAATTGATGCTCGTTCAATAGACCAACTGCATGATTTCATTTTTCGCTCGAGATCAATTTTGATTTCTTTGTTTCTGAAACACCCCTAGGATTCTTGTCTTCGGTGTTTGATCTCTTCTTCTTTTCAGAAGTAGGTGGTGGGGGTAGAAATTGGCTGTGGTAATGCAGTTTGGGCCGGACATGGGGGTTCCCCAACAACAATGTCCCTTGATCCAACCTACCAAAAAGGGCAACCAAATGAAATTTCACATTATTTTGAAAGGAAAATTGAGTACGTATAAAATATAAAGCCAAATGTTACCTCAGATGGACTTTTTCCTTGGTCAACAATGTCAGTCAATTCATAAGCTCGATTGACTGTGAAACTCTCACGTGTTGATCCTCGACTCTGCAAATTAAATTTAACTTGGCAGACTATGCTTTTCCCAATGAGTTTCCTCAATGCAGGAGGAACAGCGTCATCGATATTTTCCTATCCAAATAAAGGTTGTAGTTTTTAATAGATATTACTCAATGTTGAAATTGTTGTATTATTACAAATTTTGTATACTGACCTCAAGAATGACTTTTGCAAGTTGCTTAGCTGGGATCCCAATCATCTTCTCGATATCCCTATCGAAGAAAACAAATTTTGCTTGTCCTGTATGATCCCCGACAACAGTCTCAATACGATACCTGCAAGTTTCATGGAAAAGGTATTTTTTGTATAAGGTTTTTTTTTTTGTATTAACGTTCGCTGATTAAAAGCATCCGTCATTTTACCTTGTGCCAGGGTAATCCTCATTGCGTAAACAAACATCGCATACAAAGGTATTCTCGTGTATCCTTAATTTACGACGACATTTGTTGCAAGCGTTGTATATCCAACCATTGTAAGTATCAATCTCAAGTATCGTCACATAACTGTAATGTATATCCTCCTGTATGGACATTTTATTTTGCATGAGTGTGAACCTTTAAATTCAGAAACCATGCATTCAATCATTCATTTTGTATGCATACGAAAAAACTTGTAATATGAAATTACCATGTCTTCTCTAGAATCAACCATTGTATTTAAACTTTCCAATGTTTGTTTCTTTGCTTCATAATCACTCTTGCTTAAAACCACTGATGGAACATTGATCTCTGTTGTTTTTTCACAGGTAGCATTTGCTTGAAACCTACCATTTACATGCAATTTCAATAACAATACAATCAAGTAGAGGTAAATCTATATATATATTTTTATACAAAATAACTTACATATGTCTGAAGTTTGTCACGTCAATAGTATCAATATTTAAGAGAACTTTGGTAGTGCTACTGCTGCCTCATTGTTGTCCTTTTTGATAATCATAGACGTTAAAATTATGACTGCATTATTTTCATTGTTCAAAATTCTAGATGCATTAATGATTCTTGCCAAATTGCCCCCATAGTGTTACACGTAGAGATTCATTCCTACATTGAGGTAAATATTATTAGTAACAGGCACACAAACTGACACATTCCATATTCATTTAAATTCATAGTGCATATCGTGATACCTGCAGTTTCTAATAGTCAATATCTGTAAGCTAACAAAATTACCCCTGCTTATTCTTTCCCTGGACTTGTGATATTGCAGTAACCATACCAATTACATCTACATTAATAGCATGCATAAGCAACAAATGGAAAAGCAAAATAATGTGTATTATACAGGTAACATTAGTTCCATTTACCTATCAAGACTGAAACATCCCCAGCCCGACTCTGAATTTCTTCAAAAGGCATTAGACGGAACTTGTACCGAGGGATATTAGGGGTATCTGCAATCATTTCTTCAATATGTGTGCTTGCATCAATTAAAATCTGAAAATTTTCGTCGATAACCTTGTATAGAGGTTTTGGAGGCTGAACAATAAAGTTCTTGATAGTATAAAATTTCCCTTCTTCGATTTGTTCTGAGAATTCAGGGATGAATTTACTTCTAATGGTGCAATGTCGCATGTTGTCCTAATTCAGGAATTTCAGATCACGTTTCGTAAGGACACATTCATGGTATAGCATTTCAATAATATAGGACACACACATTCATCTAATTTTTGGTATACATATGCAATACTACTGGTAGACTCGTGTGTGTGTTAATCTGGGTTCATTTGATGATCAGTTCTTTAAGCTGGTAGACTCTGTGTGTGTTAATCTGAGTTCATTTGATGATCAGTTCTTTAAGAATATCTTATTCTGAAATTCATCATATTTCCTTGTACATGCTTACTGTGTATAAAAAGAACCTAGGTAATTTTTACTGGTAATGAAATCAGTTTCTGGGAGTTAATTGGTAAAAGGAAAATGCCTGAATAATGCAATATATAACATGTATTAGAAACTGTTTGAATGCAATATGAATTCCCTATGTTTGCTGTCAAAATTGTCTATTTCTTTCAGTCATTTCACAATAGTTGCTGAATGGGTTTTTAAAAAACAACATAATAAACATCATGTATTAACATATAGTCTCTTACCTTTTCATCTAATATGATGAAATCCATACTCATTAATTCGTCAGGCTTAGTAGCATTGTATGTATTCCAGAAACAAGTAACACGACATAGAATTCTACGATCTTGCTTTCCTTTCACCAATTGATCCAAAAATACATATTGCATTCTTGTTTTCGGCATGCTAATAATTTGTAAAAACACAACTTATTTAATTCCCATGTGAAATAATCAATTGTATGCAAATACTGTTGGGAAATCAAATGTACATTAATATCCATTGATTTAAAAAGATAACTTATTAATTCATATACAGTGTCATTAAAAAAACAAATGTCCAGTGAATTCAATATCGGAAAAAATCTAATCAATATTTACACTTTTCGTGTCTTTTTTGTCAGGCAAGTTGCTTTCAGTACAAATCATCATGAAGAATCTATGGGAAAAAATAACTTACAATGTGAGTCATATTTACTTTAACTCAATCTTAATGAATGCCAATTCCAACAGATGACTTATGACTTTATATATAATGAAATAAAAATTAGCATGTTCAATAAATTGGATACCAAATGATCACTTAAGTTTTAAATCTGCTTGCATTTAGGGCCGTGTTATGATCCATGAATGTAGCATGTATTATGAAATTACTGTTGTGAAGTTTTGGTAATATCTACTGTTTAAATGACCATTATGCCTATTTTAATTTTGATTAGGTAGAAATATACTGGCCTCTTCTTTAGTTAACTGATAACAAATCGTAATAAATTAATATTGTTTTCAAAACTTTCAAATCTTCAATGAATACAATTGTAAGGAAACTATACCTTTGAATAGTTAAATCTCTCCTTGCCTGCATAAAATCGTTATTGCAAGGATTATTAATTAAAAAGTACGAATAAAAAGGGAAAATTTTTTAACATCAAAGATAAAATGTATACAGTAAGAATTATGTGTGTGTGTGTATATATATATATATATATAAATCTCCTGAAAATGAAACAATTGAAACATTTAATAATTTTAAAAGACCAAACTTCACAATTCAAGAGGAAAACTATACCTCAAAACAATTATATCTTTTGCTGGCTGGAAAAAAGATATTTAAAGGTCTCTTCATTAAATAAAGAAAATACAGCAAAGACAAATGATGTACACATTAATAGATTACCAAAATTATAAGCACAATTCTTTACAAACCCAAAAATAATCAATTAAGAAACCTCTGAAAACTTATAAATCTGAAATGAATAAATTAGTAAAGAAACTATACCTTGGTAGAGTTAAACCCTTTCTTACCTGCACAAAATTGGTAGGTAAAGGAGTATCACTGTTTTTTTTTTTTCTTAAAAAAAAAAAAATTTACATCATGTTGACATGCATAATACTTGTGTTCAAAAGCAGTCATCTCTATATATAATCGAAAGGAAAGTATATATATATATATATATATATATATATATATATATATATATATATATAAAATGAAATAATTGTAAAATTCGAAATTTAAAAGGACAGAACTTAAAACATCAAGAGGAAAAGTATACCTTTGGAACAAATGTATCTTTTTTTGTTGGCTGCAAAAATAAAGGAGTATTCAAACGACTATTCATAACAAATAAAGAATTGCAGCAAAGATAAAAGATATACACATTAATAGTTTAGCAAAATCATAGACATAGTTCTTTAAAAAGCCAGGAATATAAAAATATTTCAGATTTAATATGGTTTATTTTTACATAATACCTCTACCAAGCGAAGCTGATGAATCCGAATGGAGTAAACCAATCACATTCGGATAGGATAAATCCACAGACTATGAACAGACTATGAACAAATATGAGGAATCAATTGTGTTCATCTCATAATCATTAATAGGATAAAACTATTCACATTCTTCATTTAACCCTCAAGCAAATGCATAAATTGTAGGGTGTTATTACCAATACAACCCTAACAATTCTATTAGCTAAAAATATTACCTCAGTTTTTTTATAGACTGATTATAAGGATCTCTTCTTAAACAATTAGTTAAAACAAATCTAATTAGTATAGCTAAAGTTCTTTTATAATGCTATAAAAGGTTTTCAGAATCTATACATCTTCTTATTAAATAGTCATTTATCATTGCATTAAACATATACATTGAACTTATTCTTTATAAATTAGGTTCAAAGATTATGTTATGTACTAATAACCTTAGCTAATGCAGGTGAAACTTCATCAATGCAAAGGCACCACATGGCACCCTCTGATTCGCCCGTTGCAGTATCAAGTCTACGTGTCAAAGCTACAGGCGTCTGCCCTGACTTTTATATATATATATAGATTTTGGTTATCAACTTATTTCTGTTTAGTCAATTTCATCTTTTTTAGTTTTTTTAATTTTTTTCGACACCAATGTATTTACAGACTGTCATTTTGATCATTCCGTCAAATAATTGAAAAAACATCGTCAAATATGATGACAGGTCCAAACGGCAATTATTGAGTCTCTCTCCTCTAAAGATATTAATAGTAATTTTGGTTATCAACTTATTTCCGTTTAGTCAATTTCAACTTTTTTAGTTTTTTTTAACTTTTTTCATCACCAATATATTTACGGACTGTCATTTTGGTCATTCCGTCAAATAATTAAAAAAAATCGTCAAATATGATGACATGTCCAAATGGCACTTATTGAGTCTCTCTCCTCTAAAGATATTATTGAAGAAAAAAGAGTCTAATCCATAAATCTCTTTAGTACATCGTGGTTTCCCCTATAATTAAATTAAGACATTCCCTCAATTTATAACCCAAAGTGTGCAATAGGAAAACCCTAGAAATCTCATTAGATACCTCCTGCGGTTGTCTTTTCTTTAGCCTCTTCGTCAATTGCTCAGTGAAACTCCATTTATTAATGAATATTTCAGGCAGCATAAGCAAATTTGCTTCAGAATATAATAAAAATGAATTTGAAAATCTTGAGTTCGATTTTGGTGTTATTGATGGTGATTTTACTCCAAGATTTGACCCAACTTCATGTTGGAGTTTACATTTGATATAGGTGCTCAATTGGATTGGACAAAAGACCCGGTCGACCAGAGAGCTGTCTCGGGTCGACCGGACTTATTGTCACTCCGGTCGGCCGGACCAGGTAGACTTGGTCAAAACTGTCACGTCTACATGTGTGAGAGAGTGTGTGGAGTGGGAGAGAAATAAGGGGAGAGTGGGGTGAGTGGGTAATTTCACTTACCCCACACTAGATGAAAATAGTTTTCATTCTAGAATTTTACAAGACTTGAACTCTCTCTTTTTCTCTCTACTCTAGCTGAATTCCAAGGAAAAAAAAATATGATATTTTCCTTCCTCTTTTTACACACTCTCAAGAACAATCAAGAGAAGAAAATTTGATTTTCTTGTCTCTTAGATTTCCGGTTTTCCTAAGTAGCCTATACTTTATGGATTCCGGAAAAATTATTTTCTACCTTCGTAGTTATTAGACTACCATCTGAAACACGGAGTAACACGCTCAAAGTTGGTGTGTGGATAACAGTAGAGACAGGAGTCATTTGGCGGGTGGTGGTGATTTCTAGTAGCAGAATCCGTGCATCATTGATTAGATTGTCAAAAATGTATAACTCCTAAACACAGGATTCTGGTTCTTTCTCGTGAGTAGATCTTTAAAGGAACGTAATCCCGCACTTTTATTTCCGCTTTGGGGATTACGAATTTTTCCTTCAAGTGGTATCAGAGCCTTTCATGAGAACTCAATAATCTTGTTTATGTGTTATCTTGTTGTTTTAGTAGTTGATAATGCATGTCATAGGATGTTCTACTTTTTACAGCCTCTAGGAAGTCTTTTAAGTGTTAAACAAATCCCGGAACGAATTGTAAAACTCATGTTTTGGCTGTTTTCTATTTTCTGGAAAATATTCAGTAGACTGAACATGAGTTAGAAAATAGGATTTTGCTACTGCCTAAATGTTCTGAGTCGACCTAATTTTTACACTGTTTTGGTTACTACCTTATCGTGGTAGACCGGGACTATGGCCTGGGTCGACCGGAAAGGGGTAGGCATTGTATATTTGAGCTCTTAGCATGATTTTATATTTGTTTTGAGCATGGTGCATAGTAATAGCCTTAGACCAGTGGTTTTTATTATAATACGGCCTGCTTGTCAGGCCTTATCTATTATCTCTTGTTGTAAATCTTAATCTCGAATGTAACTCGAGAATTCTTTCCATTATGTAAAAGTTTTAGAATAGGATTCTATTTATTTTACATATGTAAAAAGTGATGAAGGAAGGCGTCCATCAGATGGAGGAAACCACAAGGAGGCAGAAGACAATAGATAGGATTTATTGTTTTCCACTTTTAGATTGACTTAGGATTTTCTGTTGGCTCAGAAAATCCGCATAGGGGCTATTACTATGTCACGTTTATTTACTGTTTTATGTATTTTGCATGAGATGCCTGATGCATGTTTACAACATTATTTTTAGCATGTGATGCATATTCAAACGTATATATAAGATTATACACCGTTTGGTGAGACAAATTTAATAAAAATCCCTCAAATTTTAAATATTAAGTCTATTGCCTTCCAAGCGGGGCCCTCGTCAAGGTCAAGATGGACAGTAGTGTGAACTTTCGAGTGGAATAAGTGCATGTCTATCCTGATGAGGTGCGAAGGATAAGTTAGTGATATCCGTCGGTCAACCTTAGGTTATACTTAACCAGATTACCTCAAAGGGTTAATATGTGCATTTATGTACTGAGGGTAATTGTTACCTACTTAACCAACCAAGAGTAACATAATTGATGTGATTAGCAAACGTTGCTTACCTAAACAGCCATTTCTCGAGGTTTGTACTTTTCGAAATATGGATCTTGGTCCTACTAGAAAATCTTGAACTTTCCGAATGAATACTTGATGGTTATTCATTTGCAGAAAATAGTGGGAGAATCATTAAATAAAGTCCTTTTAATGATTTTAAAATATGAAAACTAACACTTTGCAAATTCTTCCCTGTAGATAAAATGGCAAATGCAATCGTTGCATCAAACTCACTATCATTGTGATCCGTACTTGAGAAGGACAAACTTGAGGGAGAAAACTTCCTCAACTGGTATAGGAACTTGAGAATCGTTCTAAAGCACGAGAAAAAGTTGTATGTTCTCGAGGAACAAACTCCTGATCCACCAGTCGTAATGGCTCTGGCCGCTGAAAGAAATGCTTATCGTAAGCACTTAGATGACTCATTAGATGTGTCTAGTCTTATGTTAGTGACCATGACATCTGAGCTTCAGAAGAAACTTGAGAAAATGGGAGCTTTCGATATGATTAATCATCTAAAACAACTATTTCAAGGTCAAGCCCGCCAGGAGAGATTCGATGTGTCGAAATCTCTCTTTCAGTGAAAATGGCGGAGGGAATACCAGTGGGAACTCACGTTCTGAAATGATAGGCTATATTGAGAGCCTCAAAAGACTGGGATTTCCTTTGGGCCATGAGCTATCCACTTATTTGATTATGCAATTGTTGCCTGAATCATTCAGTCAGGTTGTACTAAACTACAACATGAATGAGATAGACAAATCTTTCCTAGAATTGTTGAACTTGTTGAGGACCTATAAGAAGGAAGTAGGCAAGTCCAAGGTCATTTACATGGTCAACAACAACAGAGCAAGGGTTTTGGTAAGCCTTTGGGCAAGCCTAACCATTCTGAGAAAGCACTGAAGCCCAAGTGCGCTGCGGCTAAGGATGGAAATTGTTTCCATTGTGGATAGAAAGGACACTGGAAGAGAAACTGCCTCAGTTATCTTGTCAGTAAAAAGTTTGGAAAGGGAGCAAACGTTGCTTCTGGCTTAGGTATTTATGTTATTGAGATTAACTTGTCTACTACTGCTTCATCATGGGTATTAGATACCGGACGTGGTTCTCACATTTACATGAATGTGCAGGGACTACAAATGAATAGGGAGATGGTAAAAGGCAACGTGGACCTACGCGTTGGCAATGGAGCAAGAGTTGCTGCATTAGCAGTAGGAACATATAGTCTTAGTTTGCCTTCTGGAATTGTTCTAGATTTAGACATTTGTATTTATGTACCTACTTTAACGAAGAATATTATTTCGATATCTTGTTTGGACAAGATAGGTTTTGATATTCATATTAAAAACCAACGAATGTCGTTATCGTTAAATAATGTCTTTTATTGTAGTGCTACATTGGTGAATGGTTTATATTTGCTAGACCTAGAGTCACCGGTATATAACATAAATACAAAGAGGATAAAGACTAAAGAGTCTAATCATACATACCTCTAGCATTGTCGCTTAGGCCATATAAACGAACACCGCATTTCCAAACTCCATAAAGATGGATTGTTTGAATCATTTGATTTTGAATCATTTGATTTTGAATCATACGATGCATGTGAACCTTGTTTAATGGGTAAAATGACTGCTTCTCCTTTTAATAGAACTGGAGAACGTGCAAAGGAATTGTTGAAACTAATACATAGTGATGTATGTGGTCCCTTCAATATCAATGCAAGAGGTGGTTATCTATATTTGCTTACTTTTACTGACGATTTGAGTCGTTTTGGATACATATTTCTTATGAAATACAAGTCTTAGGCCTTTGAAAATTTCAAAGAGTATAAGAATGAAGTAGAGAACCAGCTTGGCAAAAGTATTAAGATGCTTCGATCCGATCGAGGTGGGGAATACTTAAGTCAAGAATTTTGTGACTATCTAAAGAGTTATGGAATTATTTCACAACTTTCTCCTCCGGCCACTCCTCAATGGAATGGTGCATCCGAAAGGAGAAATCGAACTCTATTAGGTATGGTTCGATCAATGATGAGTCACGCGAGCCTTCCAAACTCCTTTTGAGGATTTGCTTTAGAAGCAGAAACTTTAACACTAAACAGAGTTCCATCTAAATATGTTGAAACGATACCATATTAGATATGGACTGGGAGGCGTACTAGTATGTCTTAAAGATTTGGGTTTTAGGCGTTTGTGAAACTTCCAGCTTTGACAAGCTTAGCCCAAAGTCGGTCAAGTGCACCTTTGTGGGGGTATCCTAAGGAAACTAAAGGCTACTACTTCTACATTACGAACGAGAACAGAGTGTTTGTTACTCGTAATGCAATTTTTTCTATAAGAGGAATTTCTTTATGGGAAAACAAGTGGGAGCCACGTGGAACTTAATGAAGTTCAACAACTTGGTGAAATTCCAAGGGAACTTGGTGAAGCTCCAGGCACAAGTGACCATGTGGAATTGGAACAAGCTACACAAGATATTGTGGAGCCAGTTCCAGAAACACAAGAATTGCGTAGGTCTAGTAAAGTTCGTAGATCACCCGATAAAATTGGATTTTTTCGTAATAGAACATGGAGATGTTATGTTAATTGATCACAATGAACCTACAACCTACAACCAAGCAATTACTAGTCCAGATTCTAAGAGATGTATTGAGGCCATGAGATCCGAAATGGATTCCATGTACACTAACCAAGTATGGATCTTGGTAGATGCACTAGAGGGGTAACCCCAATAGGGTGCAAGTGGGTTTTCAAATTGAAAATTGACATGGAATAGAATGTTCAAACGTACAAGGGGCGACTTATCGCGAAAGGGTTTATACAGATTCATTGTATTGATTATGATGAGACATTTTCCCCTGTAGTATGTTTAAATCCATTCGTATCTTGCTTGCTATAGCTGCATCCTATGATTATGAAATCTGGCAAATGGATGTCAAAACAGATTTCCTTAACGGAAACCTAGATGAGGACATGTATATGATACAACCCGAAGGTTTTTTCGATCCAAAGAATGCCAATAAAGTATGTAAGCTATTGAAGTCCATTTATGGACTAAAGCAAGCTTCTAGAAGCTGGAATCGACACTTTGACGAAGCCGTACGCGAGTTCAGTTTTATCAAGAACGTTGATTAACCTTGTGTTTATAAGAAGTTTAGTGGAAACTCCATGGTATTTCTGGTTTTGTATGTAGACAACATACTACTCATAGGGAATGACATTCCAACCTTGGAATCTGTAAAGGTCTGGTTGGGGCAATGTTTTTCTATGAAGGACTTAGGTGAAACAAGTTTCATCTTAGGAGTCAAGATCTATAGAGATAGATCACGTATACTTCTTGGCCTAAGTTAGAGTACTTAAATAGACAAAGTGCTAAATCGGTTTAGCATGCAAGAGTCCAAAAAGGGCCTTTGTCATATATCACTCAGTGCGGTTCTTTCTGAAGGTAAAATTCGTAATCCCCAAAACGCAGCGGAAATAAAAGAGAGGGATTACGTTCATATAGATGATCTACTCACGGGACATAACCAGAATCCTGTGTCAGGAAATATACCTTTCTGTCGATCTAATCGACGATGCCCGGATTTTGCTCTAGGAATCACCAACAGTAGCCAACTGACTCCTGTCTCTATTGGTATCCACACACCAACCTGGTGCTTGTTACTCCGTGTTTCAGACGCTAGTCTAACAACTACGAAGGTGGAAAACATTTTTCCCGGAATCCACAAAGTATAGGCTACTTAGGAAAATCGGAAATCGAAGAGACAAGAAAATCAATTTTTCTTCTCTTGATTGTTCTTGAGAGTGTGTTAAAATAAAGAAAGAAAAATCCCAGATTTTTGCTTCTTGGATTTTCAACTAAGAGAGTAGAGAGAATAGAGAGCAATTAATTAATTCTCAAATGTATGAATGATGAACATTTCATCAATTTTGTGGTGTTAGTAGAATCACCCACTAACTCCACTTCCCCACTATTCTCTCCCACTACTCCCTTATACACACACACTCACTCACACATGTAGATGTGCCGATTTTGACCAAGTCAAACTGGTCCGGTCGACCGGAGAAATGGTTCTCGGCCGACCGGATTGACAATAAGTTCGGTCGACCCGAGATAGCTCTCGATCGACCGGGTCTTTTGCCCAATCTAATTGTATGCCCAATCCAATTGAGCACCTATATCAAATGTAAACTCCAACAAGCCCAATCCTGTTGATTATAGTGTGAGACCCTTTAGGTATTTGCTATGTTGGCCGTGACAACAATTGTCAACAATAATGAGAGGTATCTAGCAACACATCATTACTCCCAAATAACAAATAGTCCCGGTGATTCTAGTAACTACGAATATGATCTTTTGTACTAATCCATTTGTCCTCGATATCTAGATTGAACACAAGTCACGGAGTATGTCAAACTTGTACCGTCCAATCAGTCAGTTTCTTGATTCCCGAATCAACTAATCAAATGACATTAATATCTCATATTAATTCACTTGTTCATGGCCATGAATTAGTCTCACTCAATCAAGGGGCCCACGATATCACTGTTATTGTATATGAGGAACAAATCCTCTATCTATCACACCTCATCCTTTCATGCTTCATAAATATACCCAACAAATGCCTTTATAGTCCATCTAGTTACATACGACATTTGACACCATCAAAGCATACCATTAGCCAAGCAGAAAATCTTGTGTGATCTCAAGTCGAAGGATTTAGGTGCAAACAAAATCATTATAGGAACATTGTTAAGATTTATACAACAATCCATGAAATGGTCTTATAAGCGGGCAAGTCCAGTATCAAATACCCATGTGTTTGATTTAATCACAACACATACTAGTCTCCACACATTATTGTTGTCCTAAAATTCCACAATAACGATTAACTAGGGACATTTTAGAATAATTCCATGTAACGATTACATAACTATCTAAGGACGTTAATGTATGTTTTAATACCAAAAACACAGCCGTATTCAAAACAATAATAATGGAATTCATGCCTTAATATTTCATCACATGAAAAAAAATACAACAATCTCCCACTTACAATAAAGACAAGATCCTTGTCTTTTAGTGTATAATGTACATAAGAACTATCTCTAAGACCAGTTCTCTTGGTATCTAATACCCATGCTACAAGTATGGCGATCATAATGCTGCTATGTCAGTGGCTTCGTTAGTGGGTCGGCGATGTTATCGTCCGTGTGAACCTTGCAAATCTTCACATCTCCTCTATCAATGATCTCACGGATCAAGTGATACCGCCGCAGTATATGTTTGGACCTTGGTGAGACTGTGGTTCCTTTGATTGAGATATGGATCCATTGTTGTCACAATAGAGATCAATCGCATTCATAATGCTAGGCACCACACCAAGTTCAATGATAAACTTTGGAATCCAAACGGCTTCCTTAGCAGCATCTGATGCAACTATATACTCGGCTTCGGTTGTAGAACCAGCAACGGTCGCTTGCTTTGAACTCCTCCAGCTCACAGCACCGCCGTTTAGGCAAAACACATAACCTGATTGCGATCTAAAGTCGTCTATATCGGTTTGGAAACTATAATTAGTGTAACCATTTACAATGAGCTCGTCTTCCCCACCATAGATTATTACCAAATACCATATAACTAACTTGATCATAATGTTGGCCGAATTCTCTCTTAAATAGAGAAGGAATTCGGCTATGAGCCTTACAAAGTAGAGTCCTCATTGGACTAGGAACTAAACAATCACAAGTATAGCAAACTAATTAAAACTAGTACTTGTTATAAACTAAATAACTAGATGGACCACATGTTATTTATTATTGAGCTCAGCCAAAATAACAAAATAATAAAAATTAAAGCTGAAAAATATTATTAAAGTCTAGACTTTAATTAGCAAACTTGCTATAAATGTACTTTAGCCACTTGATGACTCGTGAAGAATGCCTTCAAATGAAATGATGATGACTTCTTGATCTTGGTTGGATTCATTTGGAGTTGGTCTTTCTTGTTTTTTAGTCTGAACCTCTCTAATGAATGTATTTTGGGCTAGCATCATTCTCTTATGTTGAGCTCTTGTCTTTGAACCTAGTATGTGAATCAAAGGATCCTTTGTGCTAGGCAGCCCTTTAGATGTGTCATTATCATTTCCTCCCCCTTGAAAAGGATTCGTCCTCGAATCATCATGATCTGCTTTTAAATCAAAAGGGGATAAGTCAGAAACATTAAAAGAAGCACTTAATGGTACTCACCTTTCAAATCTAGCTTGTAAGCATTGTCATTGATTTTGGCAACTACTTGAAAGGGTCCATCTCCTCTTTGGTGGAACTTAGTTCTTCTTGCATTAGGAAATCTTTCTTTACACAAATGTACCCAAACTCAATCTCCTACTTAAAATGAAATATGTTTTCGGCCCTTGTTGGCATGTCTTGCATAAGATGTATTCTTCTTTTCAATTTGAGCTCTTACTTGTTGATGCATTTTTTGTATAAAATCTGCCCTAGAATCACCTTCTACATTAAAATACTCATCAACAGGAAAAAGAGTTAGATCTAAAAGGGTTATGGAGTTAAAACCATAAACAACTTCAAAAGGAGATTTATTAGTAGTAGAATGCAATGTCCTATTATATGAAAAATTCAGCAATATGTAAATATTCTTCCCACTTTTTAAAGTTCTTTTGTATAAGTGCTCGAAGAAGAACCTCTAAAGTTCTATTTGTTACCTCAATTTGGCTATATGTTTGTGGGTAACTTGATGTAGAAAATAGAAATTTAGTACCCAACTTACTCCATAAGGTCTTCCAAAAGTAACTTAAGAACTTTACATCTCTATCACTCACAATTGTTCTTGGAACTCCATGTAGCCGAATGATTTCTTTCATGAATGTCTGCTACATGAATTGCATAACTTGTTTTTCTGCAAGGAATAAAATGTGCCATTTTAGAAAATCTATCTACAACAACCATAATACTATCCATACCTCTTTGTGATCTTGGAAAACCAAGTATGAAATCCATAGAAACATCAATCCACGGAGAGGAGGTAAAGACATGTATAATTTGTGAGCTTTGCTTGTACTTTTAGTCTTTTTGCACTTAAAACAAAGTTCACACACTTTCCTAACATCTCTTTTCAACTTGGGCAAAAAGAAGTGTTTTTGCAATATATCTAAAGTTTTAACAACTCCAAAATATCCCATTAATCCTCCAGAATGTGCTTCCCTAACAAGTAATTCATGTATTGAACAAGATGGAATACACAATCTATTCTCTTTGAACAAAAAGCCATTAAATCGAAAAAAATAATTTTTGAGCCGAGAGCTCACAAGTTGAATATAAGGCTGAAAAATCATAATCATGCTTAAGATGCTCAAAACCAAGCAATTTAGTATTCATTACAGAAAGTAAAGTGTACCTCCAAAATAGAGCATCGACTACAATGTTTTCATTTCCCTTTTTATACTTGATTATGTAAGGAAAAGTATCAATAAAAGAAACCCATTTAGCAGGCCTCTTGTTCAACTTACATTGTCCTTTTAGATACTTGATGGATTCATGGTCAATGTGCACAACAAATTCCTACGAAATTAAGTAATGTTTTCATTTTTGCAAAGCTCTAACAATTTCATACAACTCTTTATCATAGGTTGGATAGTTAAGTGTAGCTCCACTTAATTTCTCACTAAAATAAGCCAAGGATTTGTTTTGTTGTTGAAGAACAGCTCCAATACCTATTCCTGAAGCATCACATTAAACTTCAAAAGTTAGATCAAAATTAGGCAAAGCAAGTATAGGAGAAGAAGTAAGCAAAGCTTTGAGTTTGTCAAAGCTAATTTGCTGCGGCTCATTCCAAGCAAAAGGAGTATCCTTTTTCACAACTTCATTTAATGGGGCAGAAATAGTACTAAAATCACGTACAAAACGTCTATAGAAACTAGCTAACCCATGAAAAGATCTTACTTGACTTGCATTTGTTAGTGTCGGCCATTCCATGATTGCTTTGATCATGACCGAATCAACACTAATTCCTTGAGAACTCACAATATATACAATAAAATTTATAGAAGTAGTGCAAAAGACACACTTTTCTAGCTTAGCATACAAAGTTTGTTCCTTTAAGATAGTAAAACAAATTCTAAGATGTTCAACATGCTCTTCCAAGTTCTTACTATAAACTAGTATATCATCAGAGTAAACTACCACAAATTTACCAAAGCAATGTCTAAAGATGTTGATGCGGGACCATCTACGGGGCTGCCTTACACAAAGTATCCCTTGTCAAGCATTCAAGGTCCAATGACAAGACAAAGAGCAAGGAAAGTGGCTCAAGTTATTTCTACTTTGATCAGAGTTGAAGGCTAAAGAGGAAGCTAAATTACATCTAGAAGATGATATTCAAGTTCAACTCTTAAGTTTACAAGACATTCAATTCGGCCCAAACAAGCAAAGTGGCTAATAGGGGGCATTTTAGTCTTTTTTGTACATTAAAGTCTATTCTAGACTTTAATTATATTTTCAGCTTTATTATTTACTATTATTAGCCATGTTGGCCGAGTAGAATAAGTGCTAGCTAAATAATAGGACACGTTGTCCATTATCTTAGATAGTGTTTCATTTTTAGCAAGTTTACTTAAGTTAGGATTGAAGAACCCTAACTAAATTAGGACTCTTCCTTTGTTTGTTCATTGAGCCGAATTCTTCACTCAATTTAAGAGAAAATTCGGCCAACATATTAATTACGTTAGATATATGATATTTTGGTTAAGGTTATTTCTTAGATACTTGTGAATTGAACTTCTTATAGAATTCATTCATTCTTGAGTTACTGTATCAACTGAAGGGATTCATGGGCGGAAACTCGTTCCAAACACCCATGAGTCCTCCCCTGAAGGATCCGCTCATACGAATTCGATTCGGTAAAACAGTGAAAAACTTACGTTTCTTGGATTCAAGAAGCTACTTATTGAATGGAGGATGACATTTCTTGGATGCTAATCTACCACCAATGGAATTCCCTTTGCGGAATGTCCCTCTACCGATATCCACGCGACGAAACGGGCAGCGATTGCTAGCTCTTCGTCTTTCTAAAATTCGGGGATCAGAGAGAAAAGGGAGAGGAAAGAATAGAAAACGGTTTTCTGATTCTATATGGTATTTCGGCTGAAAACCTTAATCTACTAGGTTTCGGCTAAGAGATCTTATATAGAGTGTGAGAGTTTGTTACTAGAACAACTCCCACCTTTACTCAACTTCTCTCGGCAGTGAGAGTCTCAGAATCCCACGTCCCTAGACTTTCGCTGGTAGTGGGAGTCCTTATCGGATAATAACTCCCACGTAATCCCAGCTATAGGTAAAATACCGAAATTGTCCCTATCTCTAATTCGAATAATAAACACTTTATTATTTTCAGAAAGACAAATGTCAGATACAATGAAACTAGACACTTTCTGGATTCATTGAATCTGGACATGAAGCTCGTTAGCTCGTCTATGCGTGTGACCCTGTAGGTTCATATCACAATGGCAATGAAAACACACATAGTATTAGTGTGAGTTCATAAGTCACAAGCGGCCCCTAGCAGGGCATTGTGACTACCCAAAGTGAATGAATTTACAACGGAACCTAATGTCAATCCACTATTTAATCCCTTTGTCTCGCAATATCCTAATTAAGCATAAGGCATGGTGGTCGTCATCCTTATTAAGCTTAATTGTATTTATGCTCGATCTCCAGGTAGACTGTTTCGACAAATAGCATTTGATAACCACTTTATCAAATACATTTGAGCATGGCCATGCATTTAAACAATCTTTCCCTATCGAGGGGCCCATAGATATCTCTCTCTAATAATAGAGAAGGACAAATTCCTTACAATGCCTCTCACATTCAAGCCATGATAGGACGCTACATCCGATCACTAGTCGTATTGATTACTCGATTAAAAGCAAAGTACGACTGAGTCAAAACGTGGCTCCATTCATGCCAGAATCAAATGGAGACATAAGGTCTAAGGATTCTAAAATAGTATTGAGGAAGTAATACTTATGACTAATGACCATGAAGTATTACTTCTCTAACGGACCACGTCCAATACAATGTATCCCTATATATTGCATCTATGATATGATTTGTATTCATTGCACATGATTAGTAAAACGTAATCATCAATCAAACATCATACTAGTTTTATTTCATTGTAAAATAGATTACATAAAACTAGGGACAACTAGAATAGTAATTACATAAGCAAATGAGTTTTACTATCAAATCACGCATTTGATGTTCATAAGCAAAATTTACTATTCATATGAAATGCTCAAAAAGATAAAACGTACAACATATGCTAATGGTCCTAGGGCACTACTAACATACGCATTTGACTCTTCCTTTGTTTGTTCATTGAGCCGAATTCTTCACTCAATTTAAGAGAAAATTCGGCCAACATATTAATTACGTTAGATATATGATATTTTGGTTAAGGTTATTCCTTAGATACTTGTGAATTGAACTTCTTATAGAATTCATTCATTCTTGAGTTACTGTATCAACAAGATAGTTTCTCTTGTTGTGGTGTTTCAGCACCCATTGATACTTAGCCTTCTTTAGAGTTGCATTGAGTATATTCCCCTTAGAAACTAGTTCAAGTTAGAGAAAGATCCATTTTGAACCTTTTAGTGTCGAATCTTGATACTTTGTATCTCGATTCTTCATCAGATGTAGTTCATTAACCTCATGAAAGTACTTGGTGCATTAGTAAGACCAAAAGGCATGACAATCCATTCATATAAACCATATTTAGTCTTAAATGCAGTTTTCCATTGATCACCTTCTTTCATTCGAATTTGATGGTATCCTTGAGTTAGATCTATCTTAGAAAATATCATGGCACCATGCAATCTTAAATATCATCTAAACGAGGTATATGATTTATATATTTAATAGTGATCTTATTTATATCTCGACAATCCGTACATAACCTCCAAGTTCCTTCATTTTTAGGTACTAATATAACAAGACTAGCACAAGGACTTAGAGATTTTCTTACCTGTTCCTTCTCGAGTAGTGCATCTATTTACCTTTGAATTTCTCGAGTTTCATCCGGATTGGCTCTATAAGCGGACCTATTTGGAATAACTGATCTTGGAATGATGTCGATTTGATGCTCAATTCCTCTAATTGGGGGGGAGGGAGACCTTTCGGCAACTCCATGCCTCACTAACACTGCTTAAAGAAAAGAAGGTAGATCAAAAGTGTTAGTGAGGGATGGAGTTTCGGCTCCTTTGAAAAGGAGCAAGACAATTGCTTGTTTTGCTCGAATAGCCATATCTACCTTTCCCCGAGATATAAATAAACACTCATTCCTAACCTTTTGAGAACTTGCACTTTTTTCTCACATTAGTCTCTACTTTTACTATTATTTTTACCTCTTTTTTTTTACCGCAAGGTTGGGATCACTCTTTTGTTGCAACTCATCTCTCATTATTTTCTCTCGATTCTCGACCATCTCTTGATGACCCACACTAGATGCATTCAGAGTTAAATGATGTAAAATAAACTTCATTCAATCCATGGTTAATTGATATATATTCTTTCTACCAAGATGATTAGCACCTCAATCATATTTCCTTGGTCTCCCCAAGATAATTTGACTAGCAGTCATGGGGACTACATCACACAAAACCTTGTCCTTGAATCTTCCAATCTCAAACTCAACCTCAACTCGTTTATCAACTCGAATTTCACCACTATTATTTAACCAAGAAAGCTTATAAGGATGTGGATGTGCTTTCCAAGGTAAATCAATGGTGGTGACCATCTCAAGAGAGCAAACATTAGCACAACTACCATTGTCAATAATAATAAGACAAACCTTATCTTTGACATTGCACTTTGTTTGGAAAAATATGAAGGGATTCATGGGCGGAAACTCGTTCCAAACACCCATGGATCCTCCCCTGAAGGATCCGCTCATATGAAACAATTCGAAAACAGTAATAAAGAACTTACTTTTTCGGATTCAAGAAGCTACTTTTTGAATGGAAGATGACGTTTCTTGGATGCTAATCTGCCACCAACGGAATTCCCTTTGCGGAATGTCTCTCTACCGGTATCCACGCGACGAAACGGGCAGCGATTGCTAGCTCTTTGTTTTTCTGGGTTTCGGGAATTAGAGAGAAAAGGGAGAGGCAGAAAACTCTTTTCTGGATACTAAGGTATTTCGGCTAAGAGATGTTATATAGAGTGTGAGAGTTTGTTACTAGAACGACTCTCACCTCTACTCAACTTCTCTCGGCAGTGGGAGTCTCAGAATCCCACGTTCCCTAGACTTTCGCTGGTAGTGGGAGTCCTTATCGGATAATAACTCCCACGTAATCCCAGCTATAGGTAAAATACCGAAATTGCCCCTATCTCTAATTCGAATAATAAACACTTTATTATTTTTAGAAAGACAAATGTCAGATACAATGAACCTAGACACATTCTAGATTCATTGAATCTGGACATGAAGCTCGTTAGCTCGTCTATGCGTGTGACCCTGTAGGTTCATCTCACAATGGCAATGAAAACACACTTAGTAGTAGTGTGTGTTCATAAGTCACAAGCGGTCCCTAGCAGGACATTGTGACTACCCAAAGTGAATGAATATACAACGGAACCTAATATCAATCTACTATTTAATCCTTTTGTCTCGCGATATCCTAATTAATCATAAGGCATGGTGGTCGTCACCCTTGTTAAGCTTAATTGTATTTATGCTCGATCTCCAGGTAGACTGTTTCAACAAATAGCATTTGATAACCACTTTATCAAATACATTTGAGCACGGCCATGCATTTAAGCAGTCTTTCCCTATCGAGGGAGTCTCTACATCCGATCATCAGTCGTATTGATTACTCTGTTACAAGTAACGTCTGACTGAGTCAAAACGTGGCTCCATTCATACTAGAATCAATGAAGACATAAGGTCTAAGGATTCTAAAATAGTATTGAGGAAGTAATACTTATGACTTAAGACCATGAAGTATTACTTCTCTGACGGATCACGTCCAATACAATGTATCCCTATATATTGCATCTATGATGTGATTTGTATCCATTACACATGATCGATAAAACAAGATCATCAATCAACAATCATACTAGTTTTATTTCATAGTAATTAAGCATTACATAAAACTAGGGACTTCTAGAATAGTAATTACATAAGCTAATGAGTTTTACTATCAAATCACACATTTGATAATCAAAAGCAAAATTAACTATTCAATTACATGCTCGAAAGATAATAAAACGCACAACATGTGCTAATGGTCCTAGGGCACTACTAACAAAATATTGCTCCTTTGAAGATGTTGCTCATCTAATGGTTGAGTATGTAGAAGTTTCATAGACACCAAAAGTTTACCCTCTTCCTTAGGTTGGACATCAGAAGTCTCGGCTACATCATCAACAGTCTCATCCTCGGTCTCGTCATCACTAACCCATGTTCCATAATCTTGCATGATCACCATTGTTTTTTCAACACGAGTCACTCTTTCGGCTAATTCATCCAATCGATCAATGACCTTTTGGAATTGTTGTGTAGTGGACTCCTTAAGAGTTTATCATCCACAAAGCTTTCATCATACTTTGATGTAGAGACTCCCTGTTGTGACATGATTACTAAGACACTCAAATTTGTTAGTTAGAAAAAAAATTCACTAAATATTCCAACAATACTTGCAAAAAGAACTTCAACTCTAGATGGCTTTAAAGATGAAAGTCAAGAATTAAAAGGTCCTAACGTTGTGTGATATGAAAAGCTGAAAAACAAATATAGGAACTGAATCCCTAACCTAAACAAATAGTAAAGAAAAAAAAAAGTAAGAGTAATCTTGAAAATCCTAGACCTAATCAAGAACGGAAGATACTTTTTAGGGTATCCTTTTGTGTTTAGGACTCAAGATCTCAATCTTTTCTTGTTTATTGATTCTTGAATCTTTCTCTTTTTATTTCTTTTTCTTTTGGCCGAATCTATGATCAAGAATTTATGTTTTAATGACCCCTTCAATTCTTGATTAAAATATGTATGTTCTCGGCTCACTTTATAATAAAAACAAATGTGAAGTTTGCCAATTCTTGAACCCAAACTATGATGTCTTTGATTCAAGAAGTTTGCTTGCTTGGCTCGGCTCAAAATTTATAGAGAAAATTTGAATCTTTTTTTTTTGTTCAAGAAAACAAGATTTTTTTTTTGAAAAATAGAAATAGGTACAGAAAAAAGATCAACCTTGACCTCTAATACCAACTGATGAAGGACCTTGATAACTTGTATCAAGATTCAACGCAAAAGGTTAAAGTCGGATATTTCTCTTCTTGAAAATAGTTTACGAGGGAATAAATCAACGCAACATGCGAATTTGATACGACAAAAGAAAAAGCGCTCTTTATCATTGTATTTATAATGAAAAGGGGTTCCCTCATATCATATTCATATAATATAGTGAAGTATTTTCCAAAAAAGAGAATTTTTTTCAATACTCACACCTATTACCTTTTTCTTATTAGCTAATAAAAAATCCTAGCGATTGGGTTTCTAAGTAATTTGATTTAAATGGAGGATAAAATACCACAACAAGTGAAACCAAGCTTGTTGATTAGTAGCTCAAGAATGAATGAAGTTCTATTCACAAGTATAAAAGGAATAACCTTACCAAATATCATATAACTAATTTGATCATAATGTTGGCCGAATTCTCTCTTAAATAGAGAAGGAATTCGGCTATGAGCATTACAATGTAGAGTCTTAATTGGACTAGGAACTAAGCAATCACAAGTATAGTAAACTAATTAAAACTAGTACTTGCTATAAACTAAATAACTAGATGGACCACATGTCCTTTATTATTGAGCTCGACTAAACTAATAAAATAATAAAAATTAAAGCTGAAAAATATAATTAAAGTCTAAGATAGACTTTAATTAGCAAACTTACTATAAATGTACTTTAGCCACTTGATGACTCGTGAAATGAAATGATAATGACTTCTTGATCTTGGTTGGATTCATTTGGAGGTGGTTTTGCTTGTTATTTAGTTTGAACATCTCTAATGAATGTATTTAGATCTAGCATCATTCTCTTATTTTGAGCTCTTGTCTTTTGACCTTGTATATTGATCAAAGGATCATTTGTGCTAGGATGCCCTTTATATGTGTCCTCATCGCATATGGCCTTTACTCTTTACTTTATATCTTTACAAAATACTTAAGCATGTGCATGAGAACATTGGAAACTTGACTAAGTGGAAAAACCAATTTGGGACTGCAATTCGGTCGACCTAGGCTTAGCATCGGTAGACATGAGTAGTTCGGTTGACCGACATTTATTGTTAGGTCGACCGAGGCTATTTTTGTCCTTAGTCAGATTTTGAATGTCCCAATGCTCCAACGACTATATTTTCTCGGAGACCTTGAAATAGGTAGGTCGACCGACATTGCTTCGGTAGACATGACCCCATGAATGCGGTGACCGAGATGAAGACAGAGGGCCTTTACTATTTACTTTATGGCACACCAGTCGACCTACTGTCTAGTAGCAGTCGACCGGAGCTGTCTAATCAAGGCCAAAATTATAGCCGTTAGGACCAATTTGTTTGTGTATTCTTGACCTATATAAAGCTTCTAAAGCTGAATTTTCATAACCAATGAAGCCATAAGAGGGAATATGCATATAGACTTGACACTTTTGAGCTAAATTTCATATCATTCAAAAGTATTGTGTTGAGCTATAAACTTCATCTATCTTTCTATTCTCAAGAGTGATTAGAGCTTATATTTGTAATATTCAATCCAAGAGGGATTTATGTGTAAGAGAGCTAAATTGTAAAGTCTCCACATGGAATTTTCTAGAATTGTTTGTGGTTTAATGGTTTTACAAAAACTTGACTGGTTTAGAAAAGTTCAAATCAATAAAATTAATTAGAAATTAATTTTTATCTTAGTAAACTTCAAATATTAAACCACTTCCCCAATAATCTTGAAATATCTTCCAATTGATAATAAGAAATAAACTGAAAACAATTATCATCTAAAAGTTAAATAACTCATTTTTATTGTTTTAGATTTATTTATTGTTATGTACTTTTTAGAATTTTTGGTCACATCATAAATTTTTATTTTATTAATTAATTAATTAATTAAAATACAAATTACATTTTATTCTATCATAATTTCTAATAATCTATCTATATTTATATTACGGAACCTGTTTTAAGTTTCAACCAATCAAAGACTTAGAAATCCAACGTGGAATTTTCTAGAATTTTTTGTGGTTTAATGGTTTTACAAAAAACTTGATTGGTTTAGAAGAGTTTAAATTAATTAAAATAATTAGAAAACTAATTTTTATCTTAATAAACTTCAAATATTAAACCACTCCCTCAATAATATTGAAATAACTTCCAATTGATAAGAAGAAATAAACTGAAAACAATTATCATCTAAAAATTAAATAACTCATGTTTTATTTTTTTTAGATTTTTTTTATTGTTATGTATTTTTTAGAATTATTGGTCATATCATAAAATTTTATTCTATTAATTAATTAATTAATTAAAACACCAATTCCATTTTATTCTATCATACTTTATAACAATCTATCTATATTTATATTACAGAACCTGTTTTCAGTTTCAACCAATCAAAGACTTGGAAATCCAACGTGTAATTTTCTAGAATTTTTTATGGTTTAATGGTTTAGAAGAGTTTAGATCAATCAAATTAATTAGAAACTAATTTTTATCGTAATAATCTTTAAATATTAAACCACTTCCCCAATAATCTTGAAATATATTCCAATTGATAATAAGAAATAAAATGAAAACAATTATCATCTAATAGTTAAATAACTCATATTTTATTTTTATTTTTATGTACTTTTTATGATTATTGGTCATATCATAAATTTTTATTCTATTAATTAATTAATTTAATTAATCCCCAATAATCTCTCCAAATCTTCAAATATCTTCAAATTGATAATAAGAAATAAATTGAAAATAATTATCAACTAAAAGTTAAATAACTCATGTTTTAATTTTTTTAGATTTCTTTATTGTTATGTATTTTTTACAATTATTAGTCAAGTCTTAAACATTTATTCAATTAATTGATTAAACTACCAATTCCATTTATTGTATAAAACTATCTAACAAACTATCTATATTTATATATTTTTTTATTTTGAATTGTTAATTCTTCTTTATGTTTCATTAACTTTTTATGATTTTATCAACTATTATTCTTTTTTTAAATTTTTGCAGATCGACTAGGAGTGTTAATGAGAAACAAATGTTTTTTTTTTCTTTCAATATAAACAAATGAGTGCACTTCTACTGACACAATCTAATTTTCACTGTTTTTGTTTTTGGTTTTTTCATAAAACTTGATACCACATCTCCAATTGTTTTCCTTTTCCTTTTTAATAGGAGTTTTTTGTTATCATTTGTTATTATTTTAATTTTCAATGAAGAGAGGCAATTTATTTTATTCAAAGTTTACATTCAAATATAAGGTATTTTTTATTTATTTTTATTTTAGGATCAAGAGAAGGAGCATGTGGATTGATATTGTATATGAAACAATATAAAAAATGTGATATATTTTGTTTCCTTTGGAACATTTTATTTTTTCCTTAAATCCTATATCTCTTTTCACATATATTTTACCTTTATGAAATTCAAGACAATATATTATATATAAACTCAATCCATTTTTTAAAGGAAACCAATTCGAATTTTTTTTAAAAAAAAATCGTTTCTCTTTTTGTCGTGCACAACATGGTTTTTTTTTGCTAGTATATTTATATTACAGAACTTGTTTTCAGGTTTTGAACAATCACAGACTCCCAATTTTCTATTCGAATTTTCTGAGATTTTTGAGTTTTTTAATTAGTTACTAATTTTCATTGGTTGATATGACTATTTATCTATTTAATTAATTTGAAAGTCCAAGGATATGTTTTGATTGGTTAGGTGATAAAATAATTATCTTAATTAATTAAGATATGTTTAATTAATTAAGATATTAATTTTATTTCTTAACGAATCAAAAGAAATCCGTAAACTTTCAAATTAATTACAGATATTATATTATTAAATATAATAATATAAATATTATTAAAAAATATTATTATCTTAATTAAATATCCTTAATTAATCAAACTATCATCATAATATCTATATATATTTATATTACAAAACCTCTTTTTTAAGTTTCAACTAATCACAAGTCTTCAAAACTCTAATCTAATTTTTCTCGGAGTTTTTAGTTTTTAATTAGTTTACTAATTTTGATTTGTTGAGAAAATTTAGATTAGTTAAATTTAATTAAAAACTAACTCTTATCTTAATAAAATTAAAATATCAAATTACTTCCTCACAAATTTTGATTTTGATTTAGTTTAAACGTTTTGATTGGTGAAGACAATCTTTTATCCAATAAACTAAAAAGATAGCTTGACATATTTGATATTTTCAAACTAATTTTATTTAGATAAAGATAGTTAATATTTTTGTATACCTTTTGATATTTTCCCTGTTCTAATTTTTTCCAATATTATTTAAGATCCCAAATTGAGTGACAACCCCAAATTGTTTTTAAATATGTCATTTTAATAGTTTAAAATCTTTTAAAAGCAATTTGGTTTCAGCTCAACCTGCATACAAACATGTTCATTAAAATTTATTTTTATTAATTACACTCCTTTAAAACTCTACTATATTTTTCTATATTTTTTAAACTTTTAATTATTTTTCAAAAATATGATTAATTGAGAATAATTTAGATTAACTAAATTATTTGAAAAATAATTCTCACTTATTTTTTTTTAGAAAAAGTCTTATTTTCTCTGATTTTTTCCACTTTTTCCCTTTTATGTTCCCCCTTCCTTTCTTTACTATCTAAATCTCACATTGGCTGGCATATCAAATATCACCCCATGTTAGCGTTTAGATTTATTAATCTATCTATATTTATATTACAAAAACTGTTTTTAGTTTCAATCAATCACAAGACTTCAAAACTCTAATAAAAGTTTTTGGGAGTTTTGAGTTTTTTAATTAGTTTGCTAATTTTGATTGATTGAGAAAATTTTGGATTAGTTAAATTAATTAGAAACTAATTCTTATTTTAATAAATTTCAAATACTAAATCACTCCCTCAATAATCTCTCAAAATCTTTAAATATCTTCCAATTAAAAAAGGTGGATACTCATGTTTTTTTTTTTTAAAATGATGGATGTGGCTAATTTCAAATTGTTTAAATAAGGTTAGTATCTGAATCTTTGATTCTATATGTTTTCTTTTCTTTTTTTCTTTTTTCTAATGGTTTTCATGGATAGTTAAATTTTTTCTTTTTTGTCTTTTTTTTTTCCTTTTTTTAAAGGTTGATTTTCTCTAAAGGGCAAGAGGAGATTTAATCCTTATTTCCATTTTTAGAGGAAGTATTTTCGTTGGCAGGTTATCTTACTATGCCCATAATCCTCATGTATATTTTGTGATTATAAGATTTTTTTTCTTTTTTTTTCTCAAAAACAATAATTTTTTGTAAGTAGTTTGATCTCTGAAGCAACTCATTATGGGTTGATATTCTATTACCTTTCTCAAATATTTTGAATACCCATTCCCACTTAATTATTGATTGGTTATTAATTAGTTTAAAAATATTTGTAAAATATTGATAGACAAATATTTTTTTCTGGGAGGTTCTCAATTAGTTTTAAAATATTGATTGGCTCTGAAGATTTTTTTCACATTAAGTCAATCCTTAAAGTTTAATAATTATTTTAAAATTTCAATTATATGGATTAGATTGATCTTTGAATTAGATTAGATGGATCTTCCTTAAACATTCGAGGTGGGACTTAATATTTCAACAAAACTTCAAAATCAATTATCTTAATCCAAATCTCCCAATACCACTTCACTACTCCAACCAGTATGTGAAAACCTCCTTCTTCACTGCTCTTAATGGTAAAGTGATTCGGGTTCATTAAACTTGCTTCAGTGGCTTCATCCTCACTTTTTTTTTTGTCTGATCACAAATGTTTCACGATGTAACAGTTGCTAAAAGGTTGTTAAAATCGCGATTCTACGTAGAATTGGTGGAGGGGTGGAAAATCGTAAAATCGTGAATCGTAAAATAAATCGTAAAATCGTACCGAAAAATTAAAATATATATTTTATATATAAATAACAATAAATAACATATAAATAATACCATATGCTCTAACAATATGCGAAAATCCATAAAATATAGTTTGACAAGTTTTTTCAAAAGACAATAACGTAACAAAGTTTACAATAAAAAAACTTACAAGTCTTTCAAAATATAAAAACGCGACAAAATATAATTCTGATGTATTTTTGAGTAATAATTCTCTACAAATTTTTAATGAGTAATAAATATGAGGAAGTTAAATGTAATAATTATGTATTAAGGGCACCTGCAATCAACATTGAGAATTCAAGCTTTTCTTGATCTTATAGCACAACTTTTTCCTCCAACCACAATCTACTACTGTCCATTCCAGTTCTTGTTCTGAACATGAAAACAGCATAGCCAGAGGTTGGATTAAAGAACCAATCATGAACATCCCACATTAGATCAACAAATAATCCATTGAAGCCTCTTTACTCAAATTACCGTCTTTTTATCAATTCAAACTGATAAAACAGGGTTCTTTAGTCCTTCATCATCACCGGAATAACGGATCAGAATATCATGAGCAGTCCCAAAATCAAAAGTAGTTAAATTTGAGTTTAAATTTGTGGAATCGGTAGAATCGTAAAATCGTACGATTTTACGATTTTACGATCCGATTTTACGATTCTACTCCGTTTCTACCAGATTTCGATTTTACTTCCGATTCAACTCGTTTTGCTTCCTTAGAATCGTAAAATCGTACGATTTTACGAGTTGACTCGCGATTTTAACAACAATGAGTTGCTAGTGAATTCTTATTTTCCTTCTTTTTATTTTTTATTTATTTTTCATTTTTTGCGACTCCATTTTTAGATGAATACAATTAATTGTTGTTATACATCACGTAAATCTTCTATTCAGTACCAGAAAGGAATCGAAATTATTAGTCTTTCAAGGGATGTTTTGCACCAGGTTGTAGAGATCTCTTCACCAATTTTCAATTCCTCAAAGGAATCAAGCTACTCAGTATTTTTCCTTCTTTTTATTAATTTTTGGGAGATTAGCCGGTTTGGTCCTCAAAGTATTTACGAAATTATCGTTTCGTCCTCAAAGTTTTTTCACTTCTCAATTAGTCCTTATTGTTTTTACGCGTTTCATATATGGTCCTACCACCGCGAACCGGGCGGATTCCGACCAATAACGAGCACGTGCGTGTCACGTGAGTTTGCTAGAGGGGCAAATTTGTCCAAAAAAATACATCCCCAATCCCACCAGTCTTCTCCTACCTCCACCACCACCACCACCACCGCCTCCTCTACCATGTCCTCCACCTACACCACCTCCTACACCTCCAGCTGCTCAAACCTTTCTACCATGGCCTCCTCCAAGTCCACCACCACCTCCAAGGCCGCCTCCTCCTCCTCCACCTCCACCCCCTCCACCACCACCCCCTCCTCCAAGTCCACCACCACCTCCAAGACCTCCTCCTGCTCCTCCACCTACACCGAATCCACCACCATGGCCTCCACCAAGGCCGCCTCCTCCACCTCCCCCTCCACCACCACCGCTGCCGCCTCATCCACCAAGTCCTCCACATAGGAAGCGCGCAATTACAATGAGGACTATTTAGGAAGCGCGAAATTACAATGAGGACTATTTAGGAAGCTCTAAATTACTTTGAGGACCAAACAGACCAATACTTTGAGGTGTAGATGGTGGAGGGTTTGGATGACTTGGTGGAGGAAGGGGAGGAGGTGGCGGTAGATGTGGAGGAGGTGGTCTTGGAGGAGGCCATGGTGGAGGGTTTGGAGCAGCTGGAGGTGTAGGAGGTGGTGGTGGTGAAGGGGGAGGTGGAGGTGAAGGGGGAGGTGGAGGAGGCGGTGGTGGTGGTGGTGGAGGAGGCGGCCTTGGAGGTGGTGGTGGACTTGGAGGAGGCCATGGTAGAGGGTTTTGAGCAGCTGGAGGTGTAGGAGGTGGTGTAGGTGGAGGACTTGGTAGCGGAGGCGGTGGTGGTGGTGGTGGTAGTGGTGGAGGGGGAGGTGGTGGAGGTAGGATAAGACTGGTGGGATTGGGGATGTATTTTTTTGGACAAATTTGCCTCTCTAGCAAACTCACGTGACACGCACGTGCTCGTTATTGGTCGGAATCCGCCCAGGTTCGTGGTGGTAGGACCATATATGAAGCGCGTAAAAACAATAAGGACTAATGGAGAAGTGAAAAAACTTTGAGGACGAAACGATAATTTTGTAAATACTTTGAGGACCAAACAGGCTAATCTCCCTTAATTTTTTCATAACTTTTTTGTTTCTCTGCAAGTTCATTTTCTATTTTTTTTTCTCAATTTTCTTCTTTATTCTCATATTAATTTTTAATCCATATATTTATCATTTTATCTTATGCTTTTTTTCATTGAGTTGCAGTTTGTAGGTTCCTTTCAATGATTTGTCTGCATGAAATATGAGGTAAAAATATGCAAATTCTCTAATAACACAATCATGGGAGCGGCTAAATATGCAGTTTCTTTCTTTCTTAGTTTCAGACTTTTATCGTGTTGGGTATTATTTCTCAAATCCCACATTGGTTAGAAAAGAAAAGGGTCAAGGCAAGAGGGCCTATAAATAGACCCACCTAGTTTTGAGTTTAATTGTACCAACTCCTTAAGTCTTGTGAGTGTAGACTTGGAGTTCTTTGCGAGAGGGTTTGTAATTTTGTTCCTCTAAAAATTACATAGTGAAAGTTTTTACCCTTGGGGTCGTGGGTGTAGGTTTGCGTTGAGACCGAACCACGTTAAAATTCTTGTGTTGTTTTTCTTCTTTCTTTTCGTTTCTTTTATAATTTGTTATTTGGAGTGTTCCGCTGCCCAACAACTGGTATCAGAGAGCAAGGTTCAGGCTTGGGAGGAGACGAAAAAAGTTGCAGATCTAGTTTGCGGGTAAGTTTCCGGTGCTGCTTTAATTGAGATTTTGGTGTTATTTTAATTAAAGTTAGAGTGTTTAAATTATGGAGTCTTTAAACACTGTTGTGCCGATAAAGAGTGATGTTCCATCTCTCCTATTTGATGGAAAGATTGATTTCACCTTATGGCAATGCACGATTCATGACTATTTAACAAGGTCTTGATTCTGCTCTGGATGATGAAAACCCAGAAGGTATGAAAGATTTTGAGTTGGCTCCACAAATTAAGATGAATGTGTTGCGAGAGACGTCACCAAAGAAGTTGTGGGAGACTCTGTAAAATAATTATTCCTCGAAGACTTTGACTAACCGATTGAAGATGAAGATAGATTTGTACTCACTCAAAATGGAGGAAAGAGCTAATCTTATTGATCACACTAATAAATTTAATGAGTTAGTATCTCGACTTGAGAATGAAAGGGAAGAGATTAAGGATGAAGAACATGCGTTGCTGTTATTGGCTTCATTACCGAAATCCTATAAATCGTTGGTGCAGTCACTGTTGGTAGGAAATAACACACTGCAATTGAATGAGGTTTCAAAAGCCTTGAAGGAGAACCAAAAGATGATGAATGAGGATTACCCCGAGGAGGATCGAGTACTAGCTTCAGAGAGTTCTCGAAGAGGGAGGAATCGAAGCAGTAGTAGAGGTGACCAAAGAAGATGAAAATCTTGACATAGAGGTGATTGCAGCGAGGCCGAGTGCTTCTATTGTGGGGAACTTGGTCATTTTCATAGTTGTTGTCCAAAGATGAGGGGGGATTTGAAAAATCTCCGTGAACAGATGAAAGGCAAGGAAAAAGTATGTGATTCCTCTACAAATGTGATCAGAGATGATGATGATTTATATTTGATGAGATGTTTTGATGACAATGTTGAGAATCATCCAAAATGGGTTATGGATAATGCTGCTGATTTGCATATCTGCAAGGACGTAGGCGCATTTGATACTTTGCAGATGGGAGACTGTTGGCTACATCAACGTGGGCAACAACTCGAAGGTGAAGATTGTGGGCGTTGGACGAGTCCGACTAAAACTCCACAATGATGAGGTAAAAGTAATTTCTGATGTTAGATTTGTACCTGACTCAAGTGCCAACATAATTTCGTTGGGTGAATTGGAATCAAAAGGTTACAAGTATGTTAGAATTGGGATTTTCTGCAAAGTATGTAGAGGCAACCGTCTGGTTATGTGAGGAAGGAAGAAAGGGAATAATTTATACCACCTTGATGGTCATTCCTTGAAGAAGCAAGGAAGTAAAGCTGAAGGAAGAGCAGAGAAGGAGACCGCAAAAGTTGAGAAGAAAGTTAGGTTTTCTGATTTGTTTTAACTTGGGAATTTGAGAAAAGGGAGGATATGTTGGGTAATATTTATCAAATCCCACATTGGATAGAAAATAAAGGGGTCAAGGCAAGAGGACCTATAAATAAACCCACATAGTTTTGAGTTTAATTGTACCAACTCCTTAAGTCTTGTGAGTGTAGACTTGGAGTTCTTTGCAAGAGGGTTTGTAATTTTGTTCCGCTAAAAAATTACATAGTGAAAGTTTTTACCCTTAGGGTCGTGGATGTAAGTCTGTGTTGAGATCGAACCACGTTAAAATTCTTGTGTTGTTTTTCTGCTTTCTTTTCGTTTCTTTTATAATTTGTTGTTTGGAGTGTTTCGCTGCCCAACATATCGGTGGCATCTGTAATTTCTTTCCCCCCGCCCTTCTCCGCGGGTACTTGTGGATTCAAGGGTACGAGAAGAGGGACACCATTTGCTGCTCAAACCGCGGCAGGAAATGCTATTCGTACAGTCCCCAACAAGGAAGCTGACGAACAAAATTCATGAGATAAAAAATTTACTTCTAACTACAAGAAAAAATTATACACATTATGTGAAGAAGGATGTTACCAAATACAAAGTTTGTGGTTCCAAGGAGGGGCTGATCCAACATGGTGGCAGCGGGGTCAAATGACCCGGAAAAAAGAGAGTATATAAAGTATATTTTGCTTCATTTAGATGATAAATGTATAAGTGACCACACACAAATCGCCGTATGCCACCATTGTTCTATGTTCCTGTATCCACCACTGGTTCCAAGTAACTATACACACTGTGATATTAGTTAATTTAATTTCTATTTTCCTACTAATGTACACGTCTCTCTTTTAAGTTACACTAATATTAGGTAATCGAATTTCTCTGGTGTGGTAGCGGCATTGGCGTTAATAGCCAGGGGCAATGAATGGGTTGTTTCACATTTTGTATATTGTACTCCCTCCATTCCCTATTAATTGTCGTTTAGAAGATATCTATGTATCCAAATTAATTGTCGTTTAAGGTTTTTTTATTAGTTGTCAACAATTTATTCTAATTATACCCTCAATATTTTCCTTTCTTTTCTTTATGACGTAGAAGTGAGAGAGAGGGAGGGTGGGGTAATATTGGAAGTTTAGGTGGAAATGACAACTTCCTTAATTTTCTCAAATTGTCTAAATAGTCTTATATTTAGGAATGGAGGGAGTATATTGTTTGTCTAATTATGTACTGTTCCAATACCATAATATACCATGGAGTTCTCTTAATTTATTCGGTTCAAACTAAAAGAAATTATTTATACAAATACTCAACTAGGTCGTATTACTTATTTTGTATGAAAATTATTGGAGGAAAATATGATTTCCATTATTCTTTTTCCCGGGAGGGCATGGAGATTCATGGTCTTGCTTGACTTGCTTTTGATAATCACAACAAGAAAGGGCCATCTAACGATTAACCTTTTTTGTTCTTAAGTTGTTTTTGAATGACTTGATTTTTTGCTATACTTTTTTTATTTATTATTTGATTTGTTTGATCAATCTAAATAATGCTAATTTTATTTATTTAAACAGATGTGCTCCAAGAATCCAAGGCTCCTACATGAAAGTAAGCAAGAGAAAAATCAAAGGCAACGATTACACAAAAGGTGATTTACACTTATACCTTCAGCAGCAATGACTTTTTCCCTCTTCAATGCGGACATTTAGAGAGTAAGAGAAATAATGATATAATGACAAAATAAAAGCTCAATGTGAACTTTATCCCCTTCTATTATCTTTTTTATTTTTCTATTTTTGGGCATTGTTTAGGCTTTGCCTTTTCTGTTTTTCCCGCACCAAGTATATGAAAACAGATTACGATTCATAGAGATTAGAAGTTCTCTTCTAGCGTCCGAAGCAGGTCGATATATAGACCATTCAGATAGCAGTTGATCAATTGTAAATTTTCATTTTTTTCTTTTAACATTTCTCTTTGATTTTAGATTTGAATATTGTTGACATTCTGTTAGTCTTTTAACATGTACTCTTTAGTTACATTATTTAGATCGGTTCTCCATGCATTTTGATATATGTTATGGGTCTTTTTCTTTTCCTTCTCTTAGTTTGGATTTCTTAATGAAGATACATAGTAAAAGAAAATGAATATTTGAATCTGTTATATATAAAACATAACATGAATCCTAACATCTAGAATCACATGATCATCACAAATATATTATTATATTCAATAAGATTAAAACATACCTCCAGACATTCTGATGCAAATAGTTTTCTGATCCTATCAACTGATATCAATGGAGAAAACGATTTCTCTCTCTTTGCCTATAAACCTAATATGTGTTTTATGATAGTGATTTTCAGTAACCTTTGTGATGGACAAAGGCTTTGTTTTATAGGTAGAGAGAGAACTGAATTTTCAGATTTTGAGGTCAATAATGAGGGAAAATTAATACTCTAGATTGTAACCACTCTCTCTTTGCCTATAAACCTAATATGTGTTTTATGATAGTGATTTTCAGTAACCTTTGTGATGGACAAAGGCTTTGTTTTATAGGTAGAGAGAGAACTGAATTTTCAGATTTTGAGGTCAATAATGAGGGAAAATTAATACTCTAGATTGTAACCATTTGGATTGTTTATTAGCATATTAATAAGAAAACGATTTTCTTAATAATGTCCATATAACGAGGAAGGAAACTTTTTTAATTTCCTTAAGGAAAAACGTTTCCTTGTAGTCTCCCACTTGGTCGGTTGGAAGATCCATTAATGTTTTCTTATTAAGATCATTAGGCGCGGGTGATATAACACTTATTTAGTCGGTTATCATAAGTGTCTTGGCTAATCTAGTGGTCAATGGGAGTCATGGTGTGTACAAATTATTTTGCAACATGCTTACTTCCATGTACTACAAAATTGTCAACTTTCATAACTAGACTGTAAATGAGATTAACTTAATGGTCACATAATGTCTTTAAGTAAATAATTTTTCTGTTGTCATTCATCTAAATATAAATGTGTACAAATTAGAAAACATAAATAGCAGATGTGAAAATGTATTAAGAGCTCAATAATTGTCATGCATAAGTACAAAATTAAATTGCAGAAAAAGAAAATTAGGAACTATCTTCAAGTCCCATGCTTTCAGTATTTTCTGAAAAGTCAGTGAAGGTAGTCCTTTCGTGAAAATGTCTTCCACTTGTAATTCTGTACTTATGGACTCAACGACAATTTTCTTTAGTCTAACATCTTGCTTCAGTAATATGTATTTTTGGTCCATGTGTTTTGAACCCTTAGTTATCTTGTCATGCTTGGAGAAAAAGATTGTAGCTTCATTGTCGCAGTAAACATTTAATGGCTTAAAGATAAAACTTCAAGTGCCAAAATGTGAGACAAAATTACGCAGCCATGTTCCCTAAATGGAAGCCTCATAACATGCCACCTATTCAGCCATAATGGTATATCCGAAAAGCAACTCAGAATTTTGGCTTTTCCATGATATTGCACCTCCATATAAGAGATACACATAACCAAGAGTACAAATCCTAGTGTCAGGACATCCAACAAGGTCTGATTAACCATTCACATGTAGGTGACTTGATTTTCTGTATGTGAGAATGTAATATCTTGTTCCTTTTAGGTATATCAGTACTTTCTTTGCAGCTTTCCAATGAGCGATTCCTGGGTTACTTTGAAATTTACCCAGCATACCAACAACGTGACTGATATCAGGTTTGGTACAGACCTGTGCATACATCAAACTTTCCACAAGAGATGCAAAAGGATAGTCTGTCATTTATTCTTGTTCCATAGCAGTCTTTGGGCATGGCTCAAGAACAAGTTTGTCTCCTTTATGCAGTGGGACATGACTAGTGGAACAAGTCTCCATTCCAAATCTCTCAAGAACTTTGTCAATATATACTTTCTGAGACAATCCTAAAAGTCCTTGTGATCTATCGTGAAATATTTCTATTCCTATCACATATGAAGCCTCACCCATATCTTTCATTTCAAAATTCTTGGAGAGATAATCATTAGTTTCACGTAATACATCAAGGTCACTGCTAGCTAATAATATGTCATCAACATACATAACCAAAAAAAATGAACTTGCTCCTACTGAACTTGAGATATATAAAAGGGTGGGGTCAACTATATTTTCTGTGAAATTGAAAGCATTAATGATTTCATGAAACTTTAGATACCATTGTCTGGAAGCTTGTTTCAGTCCATAGATTGATTTCTTAAGTTTGCAGACCATGTCTTTCTGTCCTTCAATTATGAAGCCCTCCAGGTTGATGCATGTAGACTTCTTCTTCTAAGTCTCCATTTAGAAAAGGCATGTTTTGACATCCATTTGATTTAACTGAAGATCATATTGGGCTACTAATGCCATGATAATTCTAAGAGAAGCTTTCCTAGAAACATGAGCAAAAGTCTCAGTATAATACATGCCTTCTTTCTGATTAAAACCTTTGAAAACCAGCCTGACTTTATATAGTTCAATTTTACCTCTACAGTCACGTTTGGTCTTAAAGATCCACTTACAGCTAATTGCTTTGTACCCTGGAGGAAATAGAATGATTTCCCATACTTGATTATTTTCCATAGATTTCAATTCATCTTTCATGGCATCAATCCATTTAGTAGAATTAACGTCCTTAATGGCTTGTGAATAAGAAATCGGGTCTTTAGTCCCTTCAGATTCTATTAAGTAAAGCACATAATCATTGGAAATAGCCGATCTACTTTGTCTTTGAGATCTTCTTAAGGCTGGTTCCGGTGGTGCTTCATTAACATTCTGATTTGTGATAATCATATTATTGAGTTGATGATCATTTATTGGAGTTTCCGTATTGTGAATTGGTTCAACAATGGGAGGATTCCCAATATCTTTCAGAATAAAGGGTAAAGGATGGGTACCCTTATTTCCTGAATAGATAATAACTATTTATGCCCCTGAGATGTCTTTCAAAAGCAACTATTACCCCTTGGGAATATATCGTGCCATTTGTGTCCCCAACAAGTTACGGGGTGCCATTTATGCCCAAACGTGGCGGGGACTGGAGAAAAGAGGCGGCGTTGCACACGTGCGCGGCCCACATACGTACAATTCGAGGGGCATTTTTGTCCAACTAGATTTTTAATTCAATTACATATGAAAAATTCACCCAGCCTAGCCCACCCCACCCCACACTTCTTATTCGCCATCACCTCCATCACTGCCACCGCAACCGAATCTCCTCCTTTCCCTTTTCTCCTCTCTATTACTCTCCTTAACCACAACCACCACCAACAAATTTGCAGGAAATTGAGGAAATGGGTGTGGTTTTTTTTTTTTCAAGAAAAGCTTGAAAATTTGAGGAGAGGGGTGTCTTGTAATATTCTGCCCTTGACTGTTCCTTCTTCAAGGCTCCAAGATCCTAGAGAGGCGGAGTGGGACGTGAGCGAGAAAAGGAGAGAAGCGTACGGTAGGGTTTTGATTTGCTGTGATTAATCTTTCTCTCTCTTCTTCTTCTTCTCTCTAGAAAAAAAGGGTGATGGTTTGTGGTTTTGATAATTGTGTAGTTTGAAATGGGTTTTGATAATTAAATTATTTGATTCTTTGGAAAATTCTATAAAATTTGAAATTGGTTTTGAATCTTGAAAATATTGAATCTTGAATTGTGCAATGTTGTGAGCACTTGGAAAGTGGTGATGTGGGTGGCGGTGGCGGAATGGGTTCTTGGTGCGGTGGTGGTGGTGGAAGAGAATGATGGAGATGAAGATGGAGAAGGGTGGGTGGTGGGTGGTGGAGAAAGAGATGAAGAGATTTTTTTTAATTTTTTTTTAGCTGAAAAATTCTGGGCAGTGGGAGAATTTTTTTTAGCTGAAAAATTCTTTCATTCCTTCAAGCTCCATCTTGGAGATGCAGAGGGAGATGAATGGCTAGCATAATTTTTTTCGAAGATTTACGACGTGGGTTAACATAGAAGCCCTTTTAGTACCACCATGAACCCCACATCACCATTGATGAATCTCTTAACCAAAGAAATAAAATCTGGGACTATAAATTGCTCTGTTTTTGTTGATATTCCAGCCCAACATGTAAGAAATACAAATCCCAATAGCAATTCCACCACATTCAGATTTGGAGCGGATAATAATGTGTTCCTAGGTCATTGATTTTTATGGATATAGACTCTATTTTAATAGAATGAATCTGAGCTTGAGAGAGTCTCTGATCGGCGGCGGTGGTAGGAAGTCTCTTTTCCAAAAGTCGCCGGAGAATCGGAAGCGGCGGAGATAGTGAGGTGGTGGAGAATATGGAGAGAATAGCTAAGAGGTAAAAGGGACTTTCTCTTGTCATGACGAATTTACCCCTCAAAATATGCTTGTACGGTTCACACGTATGCAACGCCGCCTCTTTTCGCCGGTAGCCATCACGTTTGGGCATAAATGGCACCCCGTAACTTGTTGGGGACACAAATGGCACGATATATTCCTGAGGGGTAACAGTTGCTTTTGAAAGATATCTCAGGGGCATAAATAGTGGGACAATAAATTCTCATACTATGGTTAGGACAATAAATTATATATCCTTTAGAAATTTCTGGGTAACCAATAAAGTCACCATTGATTGTCTTAAAATCTAATTTCTTTTCACGTGGATTGTATATTCTAGCTTCAGTTGGGCAACCCTAAATTTGGAGGTGTCTTAAACTAGGTTTCCATCATTTCTAAAGTTCAAATGGTGTATTTGGAACGACCTTACTGGGAACCCTATTTAAGATGTAAACAGATGTTCGTAATGCATCCATCCACATGGATATAGGTAAATTGGCATGACTCGTCATGGATCTAACTATTTTCATATATGTACGATTTCACCTTTCAGCTAAACCGTTATGTCATGGAGATCCAAGCCTTGTGTATTAGACAATAATTCCAAGTTTTTGGAGAAGTTTAGTAAAAGGTCTAGGATGTTGTACTGTTTAGTCATACCTTCCATAGAATTAACGACCTTTATCCGACATAATGATTTTCACTTTTCTTTCTTATTGCCTTTTGACTTTAGTAATGAATACTTATAAAACATCCACAAACTGAGATTTGTCATGCAATAGATAAACATAGGAATAACGTGAATAATTATCGATAAAAGTAATGAAATATTTCTCTCCTCCAAAAGTTGGAACATCAAAAGGTCCACAAATATCTGTATGCATTATTTCAAGAAGATGTGTACTTCTTGTGGCTCATTTCTTTGTGTTTTTCGTTGTTTTTCCTTTAATACAATCAACACATGATGTAATGTTAGTAAAATCTTGGTCCGGGAGGACACTTGTCTTTTAGTTATCCGTAATAGTGTTGTAATGAATTTTGAATGGTTCATACTGAGGAGGTAACCTAAAATTATATACATGATACCATCTGTTGGAGTTTACATTTGATATAGGTGCTCAATTGGATTGGGCAGTCTCAATTGGATTGGCAAAATACCCGGTCGACCGCACTTTTGGTCACTCTAGTCGGCCGAGAACCTTTTATGCGGTCGACCGGACCAGTTGGACTTGGTCAAATTCGGCACTTCTACATGTGTGAGGGAGTGTGTTGTGTAAGGGAGGAGTGGGAGAGAATAGTGGGGAGGTGGGGTTAGTGGGTGATTCCACTAACACCACAAAATTGATGAAAAGTTCATCATTCTCTACACTTGTAATTTATGAATTACTCTCTATTCTCTCTACTCTATCTCAGCCCTGAAAATCATAGAAGGAAAAATCGGATTTTTTCTTCTTCACTTTCTTACACACTCTCAAGAACATTAAAAAGAAGAAAATTCGATTTTCTTGTCTCTTTGATTCCGGTTTTCCTAAGTAATCTATACTTTGTGGATTCCGGGAAAAAATGTTTTTCCACCTTCATAGTACTAGCATCTGGGACTTGAAGTGACGAGAGGCTGGTGTGTGGATACCAGTAGAGACATGAGTCTTTTGGCTGTTGTTGGTGAATTCAAGTAGCAAGAATCCGGGCGTCGTCGATTAGATCGACATAAAGGTATAACTCCTAATCACTGGATTTTGGTTCTTTCTCGTGAGTAGATCCTTTAAAGGAACGTAACCTCACGCGTTTATTTCTACTGCGTTTCGAGGGTCACGAATTTTTCCTTCACCGTCGTAGGGTCATTATATTCAAATATCGTAATTAACATATGTCTCACACAGTAACCTGTAGGTGAATGACAGTGCCTCATCTACCAATGAGACACCAAAGCCCACAATAGAAATACCATAAATCTGAAAACTTCAATAACTCAAAAGGGACTTAAAGGTTTTTACATCATAACTTAAAGAAAATACTGATAAAAGACTTACATAATCTATAATCTGAAATGAAATAACAAGGTTCAACCGAAATAAATACTAAATAACTATTACATCAAAACAAATCACTTCAATCCTTGAGTTCCTTCATCAGGTTCTCGTACTGAACCTCCTTCACGAGAACATCAACGAAGTTATCTGCAAAAGAGAATAAAGAATGAGCTACTAAACTAGCTCAGCAAGCATCAATCACCCTTGGGATGAAGCATCAAATATGACTAGAAAATTACACTTCTAAAACCCAAATCATTTTAAATCAATGCATAACTTTATTTAAAAAAAAAAAAAAAAATACTCTTTTAAACACTTGCACTACACTTACAAAATACATTACAGAACTTATAACATACAACACTTGAAAATAGAAATTCGCAAAGACCAAAACAGAGGTCCGGTTGGCTGGACAGAAGGATCTGGTCGACCGAAACAGTCCGGATGATGTAAAAGTAAAGTCGGTCGACCAAAGGTCGTCCGGGATTCAGGCAGTAGCATCAGTAAATCCCTATGGACGATGGATAATCAGTCCGGTAGACTGAAAGGGTCGCCTGAGAATAAGGCCTTACAGATTTTGAAGTAAAATCTCACATGAATACCACTTTCTGAAATTACCCTTTTCCCAAACCCCAAAATGAAACATTTTGGACCAAATTTCACATAACAAATAAGACCCAAATAATCACAACAATGCATAGAACCATATTCATTATATCCCACACTTTATACTTCAGAAATATGCCACAAGCATCATAACTAACTCACAACAGACAGACATATATATAAACATTAGATATTATGAATATGGTTCATGCTAACTCAAATATAACCAATACAGTTGAGGTCAAGACCCATAATCACTGCTAACAGTCCCCACTTGTTATACCTCTGAGGACATGCAACACATATCAATCACAAGTCCGGCTAAATTTTCCCCCGGACATAGGCCAAATATAAATAATACGTCCATTATCTCATAGCCTGTTCAGAGGTTCCCCAATTAACTGTTAGCAGCCCTAACTGTAAGCCCTAAGGGCTAATGTGATCAATCTTGTTTTCATGATAACAAAACATTGATAGTTCTAATGTTTGTGTGAAAACGTTCTTAATGATAGGATCCGTACACTCACACCAACATTGATGGAAATGGTAAGTTAGCTCCTTGTGTATATAAAAGTCAACATTCTACACACAAGAGGAAGCTACACTTTGCAAGACTACATGACAAAAGCTTGAAGTCAATCCACATGTCATGGATGTAGTTGCAAAGTAATGAAGAAGGAAGATCAACATGGTTAAGAGCAACTCAATCCAACAAGTGTAAAATCAAATGGTATGCTCCTTAACAAGAAGAAGTGATGAAGTCCAATACTCTACAATTCAAGATTGCTATAGGACTTCACCACAGTAAAATAAGATGTTGATCAAAGGTTTCAAGTCAAAGCTTAAAGAAGATATACAACTACAAGACTTGAAGACCTAGAAGATTAGTTGTGTTATAAATATGTAATATCTTGTGACTAATCTATTTTCAGAATAATCGTTAAATCATATGAAGCTCTTGCATGTTTTTCAAAACCATGATTTCAAAATTGATTTGATCTTAAAAAGGTTTTGGAAATATTTGTTAAAATGTTTAACTAGCCATTTGTTCTTAAACTTATTTGAAAATATTTGAAATTTGGAAAAACTAGCTGATGCGGATGAAGCAAGAGAGGATGCATCGTCATAGGGTTCTCGCAGCCAGCATATTTGACCAATAACGACTAGTTTGTCATCTTGATGTATTTTGCAATGGCTCTTTCATCTCTATACCAATTTCTATGGTATAAAAACACATTGGTTCATATTTCTAACCACCAAGAGAACAACCAACAAGTTGCAAACAATCCAAACATTTTGAAGAGCTAAATTCTTTCAATCTTACTCAAAATATTTCATTTTGAGCTTGAGCTTCATATACATTCTCTTTCATTCTCAAAATTACATAGAGCTTTAAATTATATATCCAATCCTTTGAGGGATTTGTAAAAGTGAGCTAAAATTGTAAGAGACTTTTTCCTTTTCACTTCATGAGAACTAGTCTTTGTGAGTGTTTCTAAGTCCTCATTGGTGAGACAAAAGTCCTCTTTGTGAGACAAGTATCTCATTGGTGAGATTAGCTCTTTGTGAGTGGAGTCTTCTTTGTGAAGCACAAGCCCTCATTGAAGGGATTCATGGGCGGAAACTTCGTTCCAAACACCCGTGGATCCTCACTGAAGGATCCGCTCATATGAAACAATTCGAAAACGGCAAAAAGCGAGCAAGGAAAAACTTACGGTTTTGGATTCAGAAAGCTACTTCTTGAATGGAGGTTGGCGTTTCTTGGATGTATTGCTTGCCAGCGATTGACTTCCCGCTGCGGAATGTCCCTCTACCGAGTATCCACGCGGCGAAAGCAGGGCGGTGATTGCTAGCTCTTCGTTTTTAGGGTTTCGGGAATTAGAGAGAAAAGGGAGAGGCGAAACTATTTCGGCTTCTTGGGTATTTCGGGTTTGAAAGCATTGGGGTCTAGGGTTTCGGCCAAGAGTTTATTATATAGGGTGTGAGAGTTTGTTCCCAGAACTAACTCTCACGTCCTCAACTCCTCTCGGCAATGGGAGTCCTCAACTCCCACGTCCCTTAGACTTCTACTTGGTAGTGGGAGTCCTTATCGGATAATAACTCCCACGTAATCCCAGCTATAGGTAAAATACCGAAATTGCCCTATCTACTAATTCGAATAATAAACACTTTATTATTTCCCGGAAAGACAAATGTCGGATACAATGAACCTAGACACATTCTAGATTCATTGAATGCGGACATAAAGCTCGTTAGCTCGTCTATGCGTGTGACCACAGTAGGGTTACATCTCACAATGGCAATGAAACCACACTTAGTAGTAGTGTGAGTCCATAAATCACAAGCGGTCCCTAGCGGGACATTGTGACTACCCAAAGTGAATGAATATACAACGGAACCTAATATCAATCCACTATTTAATCCCTTTGTCTCGCGATATCCTAATTAAGCATAAGGCATGGTGGTCGTCACCCTTATTAAGCTTAATTGTATTTATGCTCGATCTCCGGGTAGTTTGTTTTCGACAAATAGCATTTGATAACCACTTTATCAAATACATTTGAGCTACGGCCATGCATTTAAACAATCTTTCCCTATCGAGGGGGCCCATGGATATCTCTCTCTAATAATAGAGAGGGACAAATTCCTTACAATGTCTCTCACATTCAAGCTATGATAGGACACTACATCCGATCATCGGTCGTATTGATTACTCTGTTACAAGTAACGTCCGGTGAGTCAAAAGCGTGGCTCCATTCATACTAGAATCAATGAAGACACAAGGTCTAAGGATTCTAAAATAGTATTGAGGAAGTAATACTTATGACTTAAGACCATGAAGTATTACTTCTACGACGGATCACGTCGATACAATGTATCCCTATATATTGCATCTATGATGTGATTTGTATCCATTACACATGATCGGTAAAACAAGATCATCAATCAACAATCATACTAGTTTTATTTCATAGTAATTAAGCATTACATAAAACTAGGGACTACTAGAATAGTAATTACATAAGCTAATGAGTTTTACTATCAAATCACACATTTGATAATCAAAAGCAAAATTAACTATTCAATTAAATGCTCAAAAGATAACAAAACGCACAACATGTGCTAATGGTCCTAGGGCACTACTAACAATCTCCCACTTGCCCTAGTTCCAATCATACATGATCCTTAATCCCATTGACCTAGTATGACTCTCATGTTTAAAGGTTTGTGGGAGTGGCTTAGTCAATGGATCGGCAATGTTGTCGTCTGTATGAACTTTGCAAATACTAACGTCTCTCTTTCGATGATCTCTGCGATCGGATGGAAAGCGCTTTGAGAATGTGTTTGGATCGTTGGTGAGATCTAGGTTCCTTAGCTTGTGAAATGGCGCGAGTACTATCACAATAGAGGTCCATTTGGGTTCACGATGCTAGGGGACGACACCTAGTTCATCAACAAACTTCACGATCCAAAGCGAGCTTCTTTAGTTTGCTTGAGATCGCGACTAGATACTCGAAACTCATATTGTAGAGTCGGCCCACGGTTTCTTGCTTTGAGCTCTTCCGACTCACGGCACCTCCATTCAAACAAAACACAAAAGCAGTTTGCGATCTAAAATCATCTACGTCGGTGCGGAAGCTTGCGTCTGTGTAACCATTTACTACGGACTTCATTCACGACCTCAGTAAACTAAGAACATATCTTTAGTCCTTCTCAAGTACTTAAGAATGCTCTTATTGCGAGTCCAATGTGACTCACGAGAGTCGGATTGATATCTGCTAGTCATACTTAAAGCAAATGAGACATGCAGGGCGAGTGCATATCATGGCGTACATAATAGACCCGATGGCGAAGCATATGGGATCTTACTCATGCGCTCTTGGTCCTCCCTTGTGGAAGGTCCTTGAGTTACTGCTGAGTTTGACGCCATGTGACATGGGCAAGAATCCACTTTTTGGAGTCTTGCAAAGCTGAGCCGTTTGATGTACCTTGTCAATGTATCCCACTGCGGCTTAGGGCCCGATCATTTTGTTAGATCTATCTCTATAGATTCTTATACCCCGAAAATGTAATTGGCCTCGCCTAAGTCTTTCATGGAAAAGCACTTCCCCTGACCAAGCTTTTACGCTTTGTAGTGTGGGAATGTCATTTCCAATCGGTAAGATATCGTCTACGTAAAGCACAAGGAATACTCTTTGCATTATTAGTTACTTTCTTATAGACACGAGGCTCGTCTTCATTTTTGATGAAACCAAATTCTTTAATTGCTTCATCAAATCGGCGATTCGACTTCGAGATGCTTGCTTCAATCCATAAATGGACCTTTGAAGCTTACACACTTTGCTAGGATTTGTTGGATCAACAAACCCCTCGAGGTTGTGTCATATACACATCCTCGAGAAGGTTTCAGTTAAGAAACGCAGTCTTAACATCCATTTGCCATATCTCATAGTCATAATATGCGGCTATGGCAAGTAAAATCCTAATTGACTTTATCATCACGGCGGGGAAAAGGTTTCGTCATAGTCGATACCATGAACTTATGCTGTAACCTTTAACTACTAGTCGCGATTTAAAAGTGTGTACATTACCATCCATGTCGGTCTTCTTTTTTATAACACCATTTGTTATCAATGACCTTACACCGCTCGGGTGGATCAGCAAAGTCCACACTTGGTTGTCGTACATGGATTGCATCTCGGACTTCATAGCTTCTAGCCACTTATCGGACTCGGAACTACGAATTGCCTCTTTGTAGGTAGTGGGTTCATCTTGATCAATCGAGTTCAACTTTGATGATCATCGATCCACGAAATCCATATCTCTCGAGTTTGTTGATGTGCAGGCTCGACCTCCTTGGGCCTTGTGTCAAAGATTGAAGCTCGATGTCGGCACGTGAGCTTGCTTGAACTTCTAAAGTTGGTTCGGATGTTGTTTGGGGATTTTGAATTTCCTCGAGATGGATCTTACTCCCACTATCCTCTTTGGAAATAAATTCCCTTTCAAGGAATACACCATTACGAGCAACAAACACTTTGTTCTACGATGGAAGATAGAAGTAATATCCTTTAGTTTCTTTAGGATATCCCACAAACAAACATTTGTCGGTTTAGGGGCGAGTTTATCGGATAACAAGCGTTTTACATACGCCTCGCATCCCCCAAATTTTGAGAAATGACAAACTAGGTCGTTTCCCGAGTCCATATCTCATATGGAGTTTTACGAACACTTTAGAAGGAACTCTATTTAATATAAATGCGGCGGTTTCAAGGCGTAGCCCTCGAAAAGAAGTGGAAGACTTGTTTGACTCATCATAGATCGAACCATATCTAATAAGGTGCGATTCCTCCGTTACGACACGCCATTCCATTGTGGTGTGCGGGAGGAGTTAATTGTGAAACAATTCCACAACCACTAAGATGTTCGTCAAACTCTTGGTTAAGGTATTCGCCCACCTCGATCCGATCGAAGTATCTTAATACTTTTACCAAGTTGATTACGTACTTCATTTTGAAATTCTTTGAATCTTCCCAAAAGATTGATTTATGTTTCATTAGATAGGCGTAGCCATATCTCTGAAATCATACGTGAATGTGATGAAATCTTGAAACCCTCCTCTAGCACTTGTGTTCATTGGTCCACAAACATCCGTATGTATGAGGCCCGACAAATCGGAAGCTCTCTCACTTTGTCCGGTAAAGGGAGCTTTAGTCATTTTGCCCAACAAGCAAGATTCACACGTCTCATAAGACTCTAAGTCAAATGATGTTAAAATTCCATACGTATGGAGTTTTGATATGCGTTTCTCGTTTATGTGGCCCCAAGCAGCGAGTGCAAAAGTAGGTTTGGTTTAAGTCATTTGATTTAAACCTTTTAGTATTAATGTTATAGATGGGCCTTTTGATGGAATCATCGAGGTTAAGAATATAAAGCCCATTCATCAAAGAGGCATCTCCATAAAAGATACGATCTTTATGAATGGTGCAAATTTTATTCAGAATACTTAATTCAAAACCTTCGATATCAAACAAGAAAGCGAAATAATATTCCTACTCAAAGTTGGAACATACAAACAATTATCTAGTTCTATGATAAGGCCACTTGGCAAAACTAAATTAAATGTCCCCAGTAGCTACGACAACAACTCTTGCTCCGTTGGCTACTCCGAGGTCCACTTCTCCTTTTGCGGTGATCTACTCCTTTTGAACCCCCTGCACATTTGCACAAATGTGAGATCCATAACAGTATCTAATACCCATGAAGTAGGAGCGAGACATGTTAATTTCTATAACATAAATACACGGAGAGACAGTCAAAGCTGGTCTTTCCCTTTTTCTTCTCTTCCAAGTAGAGTTTGCGATTTCGTTTCCAATGGCACGGTTCGCCACAATGGAAGCAAACTCCCTCCTTTGGTGCCTTGGCTTTGAGGTGAGGGCTTGGGCTTGTCATTGCCTTTGCCTTTGCCTCTCTTAGCCATGGGCTTTCCACTTGCCTTTCTTCTTGAAATTCCACTTTACGAACCATTAAGACTTGAGGGGTCTTCTTAATGTTCGATTCGGCTGCTTGAGCATCCAGTGAATTTCGTGTATGGTCTTCTCCATGGCATGCATGTTGAAGTTCATTACGAATTGGTCATACTCCGGTGGGAGTGAGCCCGAGATCATATCCGTGGCCATGTCATGACCTACGGCGGCTCCAAGCTTCTCGAGTTGGTCAAAATAGCCGCTTCATCTTAAGAGCGTGTGCACTCACGAGAGGTTCGGGGGCCATTTTACAACTATTTAACGCCTTAGTTGTGAGGAATCTTTCATGGCGAGCTTGCTCTTGGAACATTTCCTTGGTGGCCCATCATCTGGAAAGCCTCAACTCCTTCAAAGTTGTTTTTGAAGGTCGGGGGCTCATTGTGACTAACATGAGACAAGTCACATCGTTAGAGTCATCGAAATGCTTCTTCCAAGCATCTCTTGAGAGCTCTAGGGCGTTATTTTCAGTTGTTCGGGGAATGTCAGTTTCAGAAACGTCTGACTTTCTTTCTGCTTAAGGACAATCCCTTAAGTTGCGGGCCCAATCAAGGAAATTGGTCCCGCTCGGGTTTTTCCTTCTCAAGGATTGATCGCGATGAGTGTGTGATGAATTGGTTGCCATTATCTACATTAAGTTAATTGCAAAGTTATTAGTTTTTGAGCAAAAAACATTTTCCACAATTTCAACACTTGATAATAGTGGGGAAAAAACATTTTACAATAGTTATAGGAAAGCTTTGGCTTAACACCCACAATTAAAGTAAAATCATCTAATGGGATTGACATCTATATGTCCCGGCTATTTCCCATTTTATGCCCTAGGCCCAAAACTATTTTGATGGCCTAGTTAAGTCGAACCATGTCTAAGCATATGGAAATCACTATTTTCCCATCTCCTCTTGCCTAGATAACCACTTATCCGTTGCTTTGGCAACCAGACATAATGATGATCCAAGCTCATGGAGTGCTTAGGTTATGGTAGGCACTTTAAGACTTAATTAAAACCATTTAATGTGACGTTCAAAATTAAATCCATCCAGACATAAAATAAACATCACATGCAGGTTATTAAGCGAAAAAATAAATGTGATATAGCATGGCCTATTCCTATAATGACTCCCACGAGCCTTGTGGGAGTCAAGGGTCAATCTAGGTCAAAATCCATCTTATGGATAATGTCTTCGATCTTGCACCTCCAGCCTTGTTACATATTTGCATGGGCATACCCAGCCTTCAAAGTAAAGCAGTAAAGCTAATCTAATAAAGCGATTACAATTTTACAACATTGAAAAAGCGACTCGTGAGTCGTATTATAAAATTACAACCAAAAATATGTAAAACAAAGGGGTATAGTAGGCCATGCTATTCACCATGCTAATATCACATAAAGCACAATGAAATCATACACAAAGTCTTAATTCGGGAAGCGACAAATCGGGGGTGGCGAGACAATTCGAAAAGCATGACAAAGCAGACGAGGAAAAACTTACGGTTTTGGATTCAGAAGCTACTTCTTGAATGGAGGTTAGCGTTTCTTGGATGTATTGCTTTGCCAGCGATTGACTTCCCGCTGCGGAATGTCCCTCTACCCGGTATCCACGCGGCCAAGCAGGGCGGTGATTGCTAGCTCTTCGTTTTTAGGGTTTCGGGAATTAGAGAGAAAAAGGGAGAGGCGAAACTATTTCGGCTTCTTGGGTATTTCGATTTGAAAGCATTGGGGTCTAGGGTTTCGGCCAAGAGTTTATTATATAGGGTGTGAGAATTTGTTCCCCAGAACTAACTCTCACGTCCTCAACTCCTCTCGGCAATGGGAGTCCTCAACTCCCACGTCCCTTAGACTTCTGCTTGGTAGTGGGAGTCCTTATCGGATAATAACTCCCACGTAATCCCAGCTATAGGTAAAATACCGAAATTGCCCCTATCTCTAATTCGAATAATAAACACTTTATTATTTCCGGAAAGACAAATGTCGGATACTAATGAACCTAGACACATTCTAGATTCATTGAATGCGGACATAAAGCTCGTTAGCTCGTCTATGCGTGTGACCACTGTAGGTTCATCTCACAATGGCAATGAAACCACACTTAGTAGTAGTGTGAGTCCATAAATCACAAGCGGTCCCTAGCGAGGACATTGTGACTACCCAAAGTGAATGAATATACAACGGAACCTAATATCGATCCACTATTTAATCCCACTTTGTCTCGCGATATCCTAATTAAGCATAAGGCGTGGTGGTCGTCACCCTTATTAAGCTTAATTGTATTTATGCTCGATCTCCAGTGTAGATTTGTTTCGACAAATAGCATTTGATAACCACTTTATCAAATACATTTGAGCACGGCCATGCATTTAAACAATCTTTCCCTATCGAGGGGCCCATGGATATCTCTCTCAATAATAGAGAGGACAAATTCCTTACAATGTCTCTCACATTCAAGCTATGATAGGACACTACATCCGATCATCGAGTCGTATTGATTACTCTGTTACAAGTAACGTCCGACTGAGTCAAAAGCGTGGCTCCATTCATACTAGAATCAATGAAGACACAAGGTCTAAGGATTCTAAAATAGTATTGAGGAAGTAATACTTATGACTTAAGACCATGAAGTATTACTTCTCGACGGATCACGTCGATACAATGTATCCCTATATATTGCATCTATGATGTGATTTGTATCCATTACACATGATCAGTAAAACAAGATCATCAATCAACAATCATACTAGTTTTATTTCATAGTAATTAAGCATTACATAAAACTAGGGACTACTAGAATAGTAATTACATAAGCTAATGAGTTTTACTATCAAATCACACATTTGATAATCAAAAGCAAAATTAACTATTCAATTAAATGCTCAAAAGATAACAAAACGCACAACATGTGCTAATGGTCCTAGGGCACTACTAACAATTTTTAGGGCAATTGTAAAAGGTTGATCCCACCTTGCATTTGTTGCGAAGGGAACTTCATAGTGAAGTGTTGAAATCCTTAGGTGTGTCCTAAGGTAGTGGATGTAGGTCTTTTTGACCGAACCACTATAAATCGTTGTGTTCGTTTTCAATAACTCTACTCTTTACATTCAAGTTCTTATTTTACTCTTTGTTGTTATGCTTTGCGTGAACTTGATTTGTATGAACTACATGCTGATCTTGAGTTAGTTGTTTTCAAAAACTTGATACGCAAAATCTATACTAGCAAGTATACTAGGTCAAGGTTGTAGTAATCAAGGTCGATCCCACAGAGAATAATGATTAATTAATTCCTAAGTAACTAATTCTACAATGATCAAAAGCAAGTAAAATAAATCCGATGGTTGATGATGATTAAACTAAATTAATTAACTAACATAAAACAAATAACTTGAATAAGAAGTTTGATAAGAGAAAGATCTAAGGCACATGAATTCACTAAATTAACCAATATATTATCCTAACGATATGTTATTCTAGAGTGAGTTTCATTAATCGATCGATTTCCAATTATATCTAATAACCTCTTTCAAGACTTATTAAACTTATTCTCATGAATAAACCAACTATATTTCTATGTTGATTTTAACCCATAAAAACACATTAAACATATGAAATCATAAAGATCGCACAAACCATACAAGTATATGTCTATCTTGCATGCAATTTATGTTCAGATTATTTAACCTAATTAACAAGGTCAGCTGTCGCAAATCTTCCAAGTTAATGTAAAGACAATTTGAGTGGTAGCTAATCACACAAAAGCATTAAGAACAATAATAAGAAATTAATTCCACAACACTCATCGAATAACAAAATCACAAGAATAATATATAAAATTAATCTAGCTACATCATGGCCTTAGAATAAATGTTTAGCTCATACTAGAGAAAAATTCAATAACAAATTAAAACCTAGAATAATCTAATAATGACTCAATAATAATTTCCTAAGACTAGTAAAGAGTATTTATAGCAATAGAAATCTCCTAGCTTAAGGTAATTGACATAGATCAAAACTCTCCCACTCTTCTAAAGTAGTTGACATAAAATACAACTCTTCAAGATTCTTTAAGGTAGTTGAAATACACCAAAACTCTTCTAGTCCGTAAAAGATATATCTTCAATTCTAGCAGCTTCTTTCTTGTTCTGCAAGTTTGGTTCACTTTTACCCTTCAAAAGACTATTTTACCCCTACAAATGCAAACACATAAAAGTGAGGATTATACCATTCTAAGCTCAAAACTCGATATGTAAATACTTTTTGAAGCTCAAAATTACTATTTAAAGTAGAAGAAAATATAGATAAATTTACGAGTTATCACTTGATTTATATAATTACTTGGTTTTGGTCATATGAATTGTTGTGTATGCACTTGCAAAGTTTTGCATATAGAATACTTGACTTAGTGCCTTAAAGATCATATTTATAAGTCTTGTATTCCTATGTGTTGCATATAAACACATAAGTCATCTATTTTTCCTTCATAATTAACTCACCTTATATGTTTTATTTGTTAGAGGAATAACCGGGTCGAATCACATTGTGCAGCGGAAATAAAGTGACCCGCCTCTACTAGGATCTATCACGAGTAAGAACCTAAGACTATGGGATAGTATTATACCTTTTCCAAGTGCTAGGATAGCTGAAACGGTTTCAGCTGTTGTTGTCACGAACGGAACACCACCAACGCAGGCTCCTTCCGGGGATGTTCTTCTACCGCTTGGTGCTAGCCAATGCTTCGTAGAAGTCTTGAAGACTCTCTTCAAGATGGAGTATTAATTATGACCTTCTTGGAAGAACAAGAAAACAGTTTTTCTTTTCTTACTCAATGTTCTCTCTTTTTCTCTCTTCTCTAAGCTCTCAAAAAGCTGGAAAAACTACTTCGAATGCATAGAGGAAATCAGTATTTTCCCTAGTCATTCATAGGATAGAGGGGAGAGTGAAAGGGGGAAGTGGGAGATCATGGAGGAAACCACTCCTCCACTTTCTCTACCATTTCAACCACCTTTCTAAGAGATAAAAGGGCTGGAAAATATCTCTAATTGTCCAGCCATAAGGTCGGTCCAAATGGGTTGGTCGGCCCAACCCGATTAAGGGCCCAATCCAATCCCGGCCCGGCCCAGGCCCAAAGCCCGGTCCCGGCCCAATCGAATTGATTGATCCAAATGGGTTGGTCGGCCCAATCATATTGGTCGGCCCAACCCGATTAAGGGACCAATCCAATCCCGGCCCGGCCCGAAGCCTGGCCTGGCCCAATCGAATTGGCGCACCTTAGATTAAATGTACTCCAACAAGCCAAATCCAGTTGATCTATGAGTGCGACCCAAGAGGTATCTATGATGTTGGCCGTGACATCATATGTCACAGGTAATGAGAGGTATCTAGCAACGCATCATTACCCCCAATTCATAAATATCTGGTGATTTATCATAATCACAACATTTGACACTTGTAGTTAAATCCTTTTGTACTTGATATCTAGATTGAACACAAGTCATGGAAAAGTCACACTTGTATTGTCCAATCTTTTAGTTTCTTGATTCGCGAGTAGACTAATCAAATGACAACAATATCATATCTTGATTCATTTGTTCATGGCCATGAATTAGTCGGGACTCCATCAAGGGGCCCAAGATATCGCTCTGCTATATAGAAGGGACAAATCCTTTACGCATCCCACTCATCACGAACAAGATTCGTGATATACCCAATAAATGCCTTTATTGCTCACCTCATTACGGATAGCGTTTAACATTATCGAAAGCATAACACTAGCCATGCAAGAACTCTTGTGAGACCTCAAGTCGAAGGATCTCATATACAACCCAGTCAAAAATTTGAGAAACACCGTTGACTATTATATAACAACCCATGGTGTGTTTCTCATGTCGGGTCTGTCCAGTATAATGATTCTCTAATCATATATACCCATGTGACGATCCGATATCTTATATCAATCACTGCACATACTAGTCTTACGCATTATTATTGTCCTCGAAGATTCCATAATAATGTTCGACTAGGGACGTTTCAGAATAGTATCTCATAACAATTATGAATACTATTCTAAGGACATATTATTTATTTATGTTGTTTAGAACGCAGAAACATAATGAATAATACTGGAATTAATGCCTTTTTTTATTCATCAAAATGAAAATTACATAAATACGGTACAATTACAATAATCTCCCACTTGCACTAAAGACCCAAATTACAATAAATGGTCTTTAGGGCATACTAATGACTCTCTAAAGATCAGCCCTCCAGATATTGGATACCCATGGAGCTAGTGTGACGATCATGCTGCTGCTGCGACAGGTGGCTTCGTCGGTGGATCGGCGACATTGTCCGCGAATCTACTCTACATATATGCACATCACTCTCTCTATAATCTCGCGGATTAGGGTGAAAACGCCGTAATACATGTTTGGACCTACGGTGAGATCTAGGTTCCCCTAGATTGTGAAATAGCCCCCATTGTTGTCACAATAGAGGTCTATCGGGTTCGCAATACTAGGAACCACATCGAGGTCGGAAATAAATTTCTGATCCAAATCGCCTCCTTAGCTGCTTCACAAGCTCGCTATGTACTCGGCCTCTGTCGTAGAATCTGCGATGGTTGATTGCTTTGAACTGCGCTGACTCACAGCACTTCCATTCAAGTTAAACACATATCCCGATTGCGATCGGAAATCATCTCTGTCGGTTTGGAAACTAGCATCGGTGTAACCCACTTACAACGAGCTCATCCGCCTCTCCATAAATCAAGAATGTATCCTTAGTCCTTCGCAAGTACTTGAGGATATTCTTGGTCGAGATCCAGTGACGTTCACCGTAATTAGGTCGGGTATCTGCTCGTAACGCTTAAGGCAAACGAGACATCCCAGGGCGAGTACATAACATGGCGTACATGATGGATCCTATGGCGAAGCATAAGGGATCTCTTTCATGCGCTTTAATTCGGCGAGCGTTTTAGAACATCTGTTTGTTCGATGACAGCAGTACCATGTGCCATAGGGACAAAGGCCCTTCTTAGACTCTTGCATGCTAAACCGCTTTAGCACCTTGTCTATATATGTACTCGACTTAGGCCAATGAGTCTCCCTGGATCTATCTCTATAGATCTTGACTCCCCAGAATATAGCTGGCATCGCCTAAGTCTTTCATAGAGAAACACGTACTCAACCAAGCCTTGACGAGACTTTAAGGTTGGTATGTCGTTTCTAATGAGTAGTATGTCATCTACATACAAAACCGGGAATACGATTGAGCTCCCACTAACCTTCTTGTAAACACAAGGCTCATCCTCATTTATAATGAAGCCAAACTCACGGGACGGCATCATTAAAAGCGGATGTTCCGACTTTCGAGAAGCTCTGCTTGAGTCCATAAATGGATCTCTGAAGCTTACATACTTTTCAAGCATTCTCCGGAGTGACAAAACCTTCAGTGTGTGTCATATACACATCCTCTTCAAGTTTTCCATTAAGGAAAGCGGTTTTGACATCCATTTGCCGATTTCATAGTCATAGTAAGTCTGCAATAGCAAGCAAAATCCGAATGGACTTGAACATAACTACGAGGGGAAAAGGTCTCGTCATAGTCAATACCATGAACTTGTTTGAAACCTTTCGCGACCCGATCGCCCCTGCATGCGTTTGTACATTCCCTTCCATGTCGGTTTTAATCTTAAAAACCTTTTTGCACCCTATGGGAGTTACCCCCTTTCAGGGTGGATCAGCCAAGATCCGGGACTTGGTTTGTGTACATGGAGTCCATTTCGGATCTCATGGCCTCAAGCCATTTCTCGAATCTAGGGCTATTAATTGCCTGTTTGTAGGTTGAAGGTTCATCGTGATCCACAAACATAACATCACCATGTTCTGTTATGAAAAATCCAAATTTTTTCCGGAGGTGGGACGACTGAACTCTACCGGACTCTACGCAATTCTTGTGTTTCTTGAGTCAGTGCTTTGCTGCACAATCTGTTTATGGCACTTTCTTTGCACAACAACTTGTGGAGTCTGTTCAATTTACATCTCATCATTAGTGCTAGTTTGAGAGTCCGGAACTTCGAGTAAGTTCTACGCTACTCCCACTAGTGTTTCTAGAAACAAATTCTTTTTCTAGAAAGACTCCGTCACGAGCAACAAACACTTTGTTCTCGTTAAGGATATAAAAGTAGTATCCTTTAGTTTCCTTAGGATAACTCTACAAATATGCACTTTTCAGATTTTGGAGCCGACTTATCGGAAAGCTGAGCGTTTTATAAAAGCTTCACAGCCCCCAAATCTTAAGGAAAGACAAAGCGGGACGCTTCGATCCATAACTTGTACGGCGTCTTTGCAACCGATTTAGATGGAGCGCGGTTAAGTGTTAAAGCTCGTTTGTCTCTAGTGCGTGTCCCCAAAAGGAATGGGCGAGGCTCGTGTGACTCATCATAGAACGAACCATATCTAATAAGGTTACTGTTCCTCCTTTCAGTATACACCATTCCATTGTGGAGTAGGCTGGAGGAGAAAGTTGTGAAACGATTCCACATGCTTTTAGATAGTCACAGAATTCTTGACTCAAGTATTCTCCTCCTCGATCAGATCGAAGAACCTTAATACTCTTGCCAAGTTGGTTTTCTACTTCTAGTTTAAACTCTTTAAACTTAGCAAATGCTTCGGATTTGTGTTTCATCAAGAACACATATCCATACCTACCGAAGTCATCGGTAAAGGTAATGAAGTAGAGGTAACCACCCTCGCATGTATATTAAAAAGGGCCACATACATCACTATGTATTAGTCCTAATAAAGCATCGGCTCTCTCACCTAGCTTAGTGAAAGGTGATGCTTTGTCATCTTACCCAACAAACAAGATTCGCATCGATCATAAGACTTGAAGTCAAATGATTCCAATAGCTCTATCTTTATGGAGTTTGGATATGCGATCTTCGTTTATGTGGCCTAAGCGACAATGCCAGAGGTATGTCGGATTAGAATCATTAGTCTTAATCCTTTTGGTATTTATATTTAAAATTGGCATATCAAGATCTAAAACATATAGACCATTAATCAAAGAGGCGCTTGCATAAAACATATTATCCGGAAATAACGACAATCGTTGGGTTTTTGATCGAAATCTCAAAACCTTTCTTGTCCAAACAAGAAACTGAAATAATATTCTTAATTAAACTAGGTACATAGAAACAGTTTTCTAAACCCAAAACAAGCCCTGAAGGCAAAGTAAAAGTACAAGTCCCTACAGCTAGGGCTGCAACACGTGCTCCGTTGCCAACTCGTAGTTCCACTTCACCCTTTGCCAACTCTCTACTCGCTGCGGTCCACGCACATTAGTACAAATGTGAGAACCACATCCGGTATCAAATACCCAGTAGTTGTATTTAAATTGATATCAATCATATTAATATCTACAACATAAATACCTGAGCTCGAAACAACATTTGCTTTCTCCTTTTCCAGTCTTTTCCCTGCAAGATAGCTTTTGCAGTTCCTTTTCCAGTGACCCTTCTCACCACAATGATGACAGATAGAGTCCTTGGCTACACCACCCTTAGGTTTCAGTGCATTGTTGAAAGTGGTTTGTGAAGGAACCCAAGAGGGGGGGTGAATTGGGTTTCTAATAAATCTTGCAAACTATTTCCAATCTAAACAATGATAGTGCAAGTTTAACAAAAGCTAAAGCAAAACCCAATGCAAATCACAAGACAAGAGATTTAGAGTGGTTCGATTCACTAAGAATCTACATCCACTACCTTGAGCCGCACCCAAGGATTTCACCAACTTCACTAAGAAGAATGTGCCCACACAAAGTAGGACTTTACACGAGTGGCTAACTCACCAAGAGTTTTACAAACAACCACTATAAACAATTGCCCACACTAAGTAGGACTTATACAACAATAACCCTATCACTAAGAAAGGGGATAAGATGAAGTTTAAGTACAAGGTTGTTCACTCTTCTAAGTGAAAGATTAATACCTTTGAAGCACAACAATTTATAGCTCTTTGAACATAGGAAGTTCACTCTTTGTCTTGCTTTTGAAACAATACTCTTGAATGCTTTTAGATCATAAGGATGAAGAGTATTTTGCTTTGAAAGTGTTTAGACTTGATAAGATATCAATGTTTTATGTTTTTCAAAGTCTTGGAATGTTTCTCTAGCTTTGGAGTATATATATATTTCAAATAAGGCAGAAAATCGAGTCTGCAACGGTCAAATAACGGCTAGTAAAAGACAGAGTTCGGTTGACCGTTCGCAGACTTCGGATGACCGAACCAAACTTCGGTTCAACCTCACACAGGGTCGGTCGACCGACCCCATGCTTAGGTCGACCGAACTGCCTCATGGTCGACCGAAGCCATATATCAAAACTCTCAGTATCTGGTCGGTTGATCCGACCTTGGTTCGGTTGACCGAACTTCCAAGCTAATTTTTCACACGTTTTGAAATCTTTTGAAGTCTTTTAAAGTCTAAAAAGGTTTTCCTAAAAGGTAACAAGTATGAACACTTGGAAAACTTTTCTAAAAGACTTATCTATGAAATCAAAGGCTTTTTGGATAAGAACACATGTAAAGATCATTTTGAAACTTAAGCCTTTTGAAAACGTGTTTGTGTGCAAGCAAGACTAGAGTGTAGAGCTTATGTTCATAAGAGCTTTGGTTAGAGCTTTCTAGGATAACGACTAATGAGAACAAAGCTAAACTAACCAAACCTAAGTCTTCAATCTTCAATCTTGATGAATGAGCCTTGTAAAACTTTGAATCTTGATATCAATGGCTTTCAATGGCTTGATTGAAGTACTTAGAGCTTCCTACAAGATTTCCAATATTCTATCACAAAGATTAAGATCATTAGACAACAACATCAAATGTTTGTCCAATATCAAAAACAGAGTTCGTTCGCCCTTAGGGCTTACAATCTCCCCCTTTTTGATTATGACAAACTTTGATGTAATAAGATAGAATATGGACAATGTAAGTACATGGAAGCATGGCAAAAGAATCTAAGAACAAATAAGTACAAAGACTAATGCTTAGAAGATACCAATTGTATACGATACCAATTGTAAAGACAAATATATGCAAAGACATAAGCACTAGCATTATAAGTTCTTTTGCCATATAAACTAGGGACTCATAGAAGAGCCCTATTTCCCAACCATCCTCCTTGCCTCCTTCCTTCCATCAAGTAGCTTTCTTGTGTGTATTATACATACCTTAGTTTACACAAGAAGCTAACTTACCATTTTCATCAATGTCGATGTGAGTGCTAAGGATCCTATAATAAAGAACATTGCTCACACAAACATTAGAACTCTCAATGGTTTGTTATCATCAAAAACAACATAGAGTAACTTTGCCCTTAGGGCTAACAATCTCCCCCTTTTTGATGATGACAAAACATTGATGCAAATGAGAATAATATACAAAAGATAACTCTTTAAAGTATATAAACATGAATGCATGAGATAAGGATATTAAGGATCTAGACAAGTAGATAACAAATTATTCTACTCCCCCTATTTTAGAGAATCCCTTATCTTTCCCATTTTGCAAAGTTCTAAGCTTTCTCCTTTTTGTAAAATACTTCTCATGGCACATTTGCAACACTAAAAATTCTCCCTCTTTTTGTCAACATCAAAAGGGCTATCAAGAGCGCCAATAAGAAAAGCATTTAGCGAAAAGTAAAGATTAATATTGGAGAAGCTTGATGAAATATCACGAATTCTCCCTTTAAAAAAAAATGATACCAATTGAAAAAAAATTTAATACCAATTGAAAACAAAACTGATATCAATTGAAGAAAAACTTTTAAAAACAAATGAGAATCAGTAATGGTTTAAAAAGATCAATCTTAAAGATCATAAATCATTTTGAGAAAGGATTGATCAAGAATAAGCTTGGTTGATTTCTAAACAAAGATGAGTCCATAATAACACATAAATCAAAAAGATGGTCATATATGGCTCAAAAAAGAATATCAACCTAAGCTAAAACAAAGGAGATGAGGAATAAACCTTAAAGAACAATCTCCCCGTTTATCAAACAAAACATGTTAGCTCTTTAAGATGAAAAAACAAATTGAAAATATAGCTAACAAGAGTGGGATGTGATACTAATTGTTAAAACATAAAAGTTAAGCATATGTATCACAACCAAAAAAATTTAGAGGAAGTGTAAGATACCAATTGTAGTACATTCCTCTAATAAGTTAATGGTTAGCTAAATGAGTATAACACTCTAGAAGCAAGACTAACCAAAAGCTTAAATGAGATCACAAAAGAATAATACCAATATCAAAGTATATGATCTCATAGTTATTTAGGGAAAACACATGTAGAATATGAACATGTATAACATGTATAACTCCCAAAATAACTAACACAAATTGGCTATAAGATAAGAAAGTTGAAAACCAAGCCAATAAGTGATGTGATGATGTAAAATATGAAAAATTGAGAATACATCACATTTAAGGGGGTATAAGATAAAAACATATGAAGACTCCCCTATATCTCTTAATGATGCAACTTCTTAACATGATACTCAAAAACGATAAAAATCAAGCGCATCATGTTAAGCATATGTAAATGAAGTTCAAGCACCAAAGAGATATGGTATGTGCATTCTTGAAGACATAGATATCAATTGTGATTGTGTTTGTACTTTAAGCAATTAAGATCACATAAGTAGAACACAAGACACGATATCAAGATAAAAGAACCGATGCACATAAAAACGAGAGTTTCAATGATCAAGTTTATGCTTTTAAATCATCATTCTTGTCAAGTTTGGAATGAACAATAAGCATATTGACAAGCAAAATATGATGTACATAAACCATAAGCAAAAATGCACAAACTCTCTTTGTCTTACAAAGACTAGAAGTATATCCTAAACTACTTGCACTAACAATCCACAAAGTGATCATGCAAGTTGAAAATTGAATGAGCAAATACTTCTTAGCCATTTAACTAAACTCAACATATAGGAATGTTATAGCTCATAAGGATCAAAAAACAACATAATGACCACTAATCAAAGGATGAGTTAAGCCTTGTACCTCAACGCTCTTTGAGCTTGGACTTCTTACCATTTTGGTAGATCTTATTTATCAACAAGTCCATTGAGGCCTTTTGTGTGATCACTTTCATTGATCATCACAATTTTGTAATCCTTAGCATTTGACTCTTTTCTTGGAGTCTTAGCTCACTTGTGCCATTCCTTGTAGTTCATATCTTCTTCTTGAAGGATAGAACTCTTTGTTACCTACAAGGAATTCTTGATAACAAATTTGGTACCTTTTTTAAAGGTCCTTCATGATTAGCTCAATATCATCAAGTAACACATATATGCTTAAGGATCATGGTTATCAAAAACCAAAACAACTAGATAGATTCTTAAATGAATATGACATAACAAAACAAGAATCAATCAAGTTGCATATGCTACATCTCATAGATACCTTAGCTCAATAGACATGAATAAACAAGAGCATGCTAAAGGTCATCTATATAATTATTGAATTCAAGCATGTGAGATGCAACATTTATATAAGAGCAAGCATGTATATAAATCAAAAACACTTAACTCATTAATCAAAGTGTTATGAGAAGGTGATTTTGATACCTTTGCTTTCTTACCAAGTGATGAAGACATTGGATTGACACTTTGGCTCTTGTCATCACTTGATGCTTTGCTCTTATTATCTAACCAACTTGGTTCTCCAATTGATTGTCATTTGAGCTTTGAGAAACCAAGTGTTAAGGAGTGCTTTTGACTTTCTTCTTTTGGCACAACTCCTTTGACTTCTCCCCAATGCCACTTCTAATCGAATCAATAACCTTGAAGCTTTGTGGCATTACATCTTTATAAGAACCTATAAACTCAAGGGAGGAGTAGCTTTTGGTACCCACTTTTGTTTGGGTCCATTGGGGTTAGTTAAAATACGTTTGACTCTCCAAACCGTTTTTACCCCCTTTTTCAATCTTTCTCTTCACATAGCATCTAACACTTGTATGACCATGTTTACCACAATAAGTGCAACAAGTAGATGACATAGCAAATTTATGAATATGCTCATGATATTTATTTTTCTTATGTGAAGTGCTAGCATGCACAAATTGATTTCTAGGTGCCTTAGAAGAGCTAGCAATAGCAACATGATTAGCAATATAACCTAATCCATGTTTAACATGTGAAGCACATTGCATGCCAAGAATTTGATCAAGATTTTTCTTACCCTTAGTAAAGTTATCAACGAGAAGGGTAAGATCTTTAACTTTGTTCTCCAATTGATCAAACTCAACAAGCTTGTTTTCTAAAGATGACAATTTATTACAAGCTTCTAAGTATTGTAATGAAGATGTATTGCAAGTAGTAATAAGATCATCATTTTCACATTTCAAGCAATTAACATCATCACACAATTTCTTATTTTCATCAACCAACTTAGCTCTTTCATCAAGCAAATATTCAATTTTAAGATTCATTTCTTTGTTTTTTCTTTGCACATTTTTTTCAATTGATCATACATATCAATTAAGAGCTCATTAGGATCATCCTCCTCATCATCATAAGAATTTGAAGTAGAAAGGAGAAGGATGTACCTCATTACCAAATGCCATGAAGCACAAGTTGGCGTTTTCATCATCACCGTCATCACTTGTAGAGCTTAATCCTTCATGAGTATCTTCAAGCGTTTTCCACATTGAGTGGGCGGATTTGCTCCCAAGGACACGGTTGTACTCCTCCCGGACTTAAGGCACAACTAAGAATGTTCATAGCCTTAAAATTTCGAGTCATTTTCATGGACTCGTCTTCATTTAGCTCATTGTCCGTTTTTGGAGTTTGAACACCCTCCATTACTTTCATCGGTACAAATGGACCATTTTCAAATATATGCCATAACGAATAATCTATAGAGCATACATATATTTTGAATCGTTCTTTCCAATCATCAAAATGATTTTCATCAAGAAGTGGTGGTCTATCGATGGAAGATCCCTCTTGGTATGCTAAAGCGGAATAATCGGCCATTAATCTTTTCTTCAAGCTATTAAGCTAGAGATGAAGACGAGGCTCTGATACCAATTGAAGGAACCCAAGAGGGGGGGTGAATTGGGTTTCTAATAAATCTTGCAAACTATTTCCAATCTAAACAATGATAGTGCAAGTTTAACAAAAAGCTAAAGCAAAAACCCAATGCAAATCACAAGACAAGAGATTTAGAGTGGTTCGATTCACTAAGAATCTACATCCACTACCTTGAGCCGCACCCAAGGATTTCACCAACTTCACTAAGAAGAATGTGCCCACACAAAGTAGGACTTTACACGAGTGGCTAACTCACCAAGAGTTTTACAAACAACCACTATAAACAATTGCCCACACTAAGTAGGACTTATACAACAATAACCCTATCACTAAGAAAGGGGATAAGATGAAGTTTAAGTACAAGGTTGTTCACTCTTCTAAGTGAAAGATTAATACCTTTGAAGCACAACAATTTATAGCTCTTTGAACATAGGAAGTTCACTCTTTGTCTTGCTTTTGAAACAATACTCTTGAATGCTTTTAGATCATAAGGATGAAGAGTATTTTGCTTTGAAAGTGTTTAGACTTGATAAGATATCAATGTTTTATGTTTTTCAAAGTCTTGGAATGTTTCTCTAGCTTTGGAGTATATATATATATTTCAAATAAGGCAGAAAATCGAGTCTGCAACGGTCAAATAACGGCTAGTAAAAGACAGAGTTCGGTTGACCGTTCGCAGACTTCGGATGACCGAACCAAACTTCGGTTCAACCTCACACGGGGTCGGGTCGACCGACCCCATGCTTAGGTCGACCGAACCGCCTCATGGTCGACCAAGCCATATATCAAAACTCTCAGTATCTGGTCGGTTGATCCGACCTTGGTTCGGTTGACCGAACTTCCAAGCTAATTTTTCACACGTTTTGAAATCTTTTGAAGTCTTTTAAAGTCTAAAAAGGTTTTCCTAAAAGGTAACAAGTATGAACACTTGGAAAACTTTTCTAAAAGACTTATCTATGAAATCAAAGGCTTTTTGGATAAGAACACATGTAAAGATCATTTTGAAACTTAAGCCTTTTGAAAACGTGTTTGTGTGCAAGCAAGACTAGAGTGTAGAGCTTATGTTCATAAGAGCTTTGGTTAGAGCTTTCTAGGATAACGACTAATGAGAACAAAGCTAAACTAACCAAACCTAAGTCTTCAATCTTCAATCTTGATGAATGAGCCTTGTAAAACTTTGAATCTTGATATCAATGGCTTTCAATGGCTTGATTGAAGTACTTAGAGCTTCCTACAAGATTTCCAATATTCTATCACAAAGATTAAGATCATTAGACAACAACATCAAATGTTTGTCCAATATCAAAAACAGAGTTCGTTCGCCCTTAGGGCTTACAGTTTGCTTGCCCTTGGGCTTACCTTTCGGTTTGCCTTTGGGTTTCACAAAACCTTTGCCTTTGCCCTTTTGCACCATCAGTATGGTGTTGGGCTTGGACTTGCCTATTTCCTTCTCGGCAGTCCTCAGCATGTTCAACAACTCAGGCAATGGCTTGTCAATTTCATTCATGTGATAATTCGGGAATGAACCGATCTGTATGATTCAGCAACGATTGCAAGATCAAATCGATCGATGACTCTTGTCCCAAAGGAAATCCCGAGTTTTTCAAGGTTCGAACATAACCTATCATCTTAAGAACGTGAGTTCCTATCGTCATTCCTTCGGACATTTTGCACTCGAAGAGAGATTTCGATACATCGAATCTCTCTGGCGTGCTTGCTTCTGATATAGTTGCTTCGGTGAGCCGAAAGCATCTCATAAGCCCCCCATGTCCTCATGTTAGCTTTCGAAGCTCGAGTTCATGGTGACAAGCATGAGGCTAGACACATCTAAAGCATCACTAACATGCTTCGATAAGCACTTCTATCAGCCGTCAAGCGCGAGCCTCCGGTGTAGCAGGGAATAGGTCGTTCCCGGAACCCTACTGACTTTCTTTCATGCTTGAGAACGATTCTCAAGTTCTCGAACCAGTCGAGGAAGTTAACTCCTCTAATTTGTCCTTCTCAAGGACGAACGCAGATGATAGTGTTTGGTTTGAATTTGCCATTTTTCTACAACAAAATACATATGCAAAGTAAAGTACCAGTAAAAAATCATTATTAGGTCTTTATCTTTTTTAATGATTTCTCCCACTATTTTCTTCGAGTGAATAACCCTCATTATCAACTCGGAAAGTTCGATTAACTTTCTAGCGGGCCAAGATCCATATTTCACTCGTTACGAGTCGGCTTTGGTGATCGCCCAAAACTTGGTTATTTAGGTAGGCAACGTTTGCCAATTACATCAAATTATGTAATTCTTGGTTAGTTGAGTGAATAACATTTATTCAAGCGTATCATTATACACTTTTCTCAACTCTTTTGCCTCTAGATCCTCAATCCATTTATTGAGATAATCCGAGTTAACTAGGACCCTAAGTTTTAGCCAGGCGGATATCACAACTTATCCTTCGCGCCTCACCCTGGGATAGACACGTATGCACAACTTTGGCATGTCCCATACTAATGTCGATCTAGGCCTTGACGAGGGCCAAACTAAGGAAGGCACTAATTAATATTTAATTGAGGGGTTTTGTTTTTTAACAATCTCACGCGAAAAGAATAAATAAAAAGCAGTTTATGCTTATATACATATGCATCCAATACATAAAAGTAAAATGCAATAGTAATCGCCATATCCTATTCGGTTTTTCCAAGCGATGGAAAAACCGTGAAGTCAGTCTAAGGGTGTGAAAAGAAAAAACTCTATTCTACACCGTCTTGACCTTCAGGTGGTTGCCTTCAAATCTTCATCACAAATGTTCCTTCTCCTAATCTAGAATATTACATAATTCTAGGAAACCTCGAGTTACATTCGAGGGGATTTAATGAGAAGAAAATTACAACTTTTGATAGAAAAAAATAGGCACGATACGCAGATCGTATTATAAAATTAAACCAACAGGGTAAAGGCGATTACTATGCATCATGCTCAATTAACATAACAATTTATGAAAAATAATGAGCAACCAGCAAACAGAACATTTCATATTCTGGTCAGTTCGGTTGACCGGCCACCAAGCTCGGTCGACCGAACAAAGTACTGAGAGTACTCGATTGACCAAACAGGCATTTCGGTCGACCGAAGACCAACTTGGATCGACTGAAGACCAACTCGGTTGATCCGAACCAAATATCAGTAGCTTCTGTCTTACCTCGGTCGACCGGAACTGAGTCCCGGTAGACCGAAGGGCTAAAAACTTGAGAGTTTTTCCAGCTTTTGAATGACTTCAAAATTGGAAAATCTCGATTCTCATACATTCAAAATGATGAAAAACATGTCATACATCATATACAACATTTCTAGCAATCCTAAGGCATGCAAAACATAGATTCAAAATCTATATGCAAACACTATAACACATTAAGTCTATAGGGTACTCGTGAGTGGCTCTGATACCACTGTTAGAGGAATAACCGGGTCGAATCACATTGTGCAGCGGAAATAAAATGACCCACCTCTACCAGGATCTATCACGAGTAAGAACCTAAGACTATGGGATAGTATTATACCTTTTCCAAGTGCTAGGATAGCTGAAACGGTTTCAGCTGTTGTTGTCACGAACGAAACGCCACCAGCACAGGCTCCTTCTCTCCCAATATCCTCTCGATCTTCCGGGGATGGTCTTCTACCGCTTGGTGCTAGCCAATGCTTCGTAGAAGTCTTGAAGACTCTCTTCAAGATGGAGTATTAATTATGACCTTCTTGGAAGAACAAGAAAACAATTTTTCTTTTCTTACTCAATGTTCTCTCTTTTTCTCTCTTCTCTAAGCTCTCAAAAAGCTGGAAAAACTACTTCGAATGCATAGAGGAAATCAGTATTTTCCCTAGTCATTCATAGGATAGAGGGGAGAGTGAAAGGGGGAAGTGGGAGATCATGGAGGAAACCACTCCTCCACTTTCTCTACCATTTCAACCACCTTTCTAAGAGATAAAAGGGCTGGAAAATATCTCTAATTGTCCAGCCATAAGGTCGGTCCAAATGGATTGGTCGGCCCAACCCGATTAAGGGCCCAATCCAATCCCGGCCCGGCCTGATCGAATTGGCGCACCTTAGATTAAATGTACTCCAACATTATTAACATATTTGTTATTATGGTGATCACTTAAGACAAAGAAGTTTAGAAAAGCCAAAAAGTTTTAGAACCTAATTCATCCCCTCTTAGGTTCATACCCTATAAGGTATTTCAATTGGTATCAGAGTATTGTCTTCTTTTTGTTGGACTAACATCCTAGGAGGATCCATGGCTCTTAGCTTTTATACTTCTGCCATAGATGACCAATCCACCTCTAGACCACCATTGTTTGTTGGCTCCAACTTTGCTAGTTGGAAATATGTGTTTAAATCAGTTTTTGTTGTCTAATGACTTTACTTTGTTAAGAATAATAGTAGAAGGTCCCTTCGTTCCTTAAATTTCAATACAAGGAGTCACATTGCCAAAATCTACAAAAGAATTCAATGAAGAGGATTTCACAAAAATGACACTCAACTTCAAGGCCTTGAATTCCCTTTGTTGCGCATTAAATGAAGAAGCTCTAAACAAAGTGCTTGAATGTGAAGATGCTCACTCAATGTGGAAAATGATTGAAGCATCTTACAAGGGAGAAGTTGAAGTGGTAGAGCCAAAGGTGAAACTTCAAGAATTAGGAACTCAATCATGTGAAGAAGAAATCAAATAACAAAATTCAATTAGCTCAAATGAAAATGTACAAAGTAAGCCTTCACATGATGAGAATCTTAGAGATGAAGAGATGGAGGAAATACAAGATGATGATGATATTCATGCAAATGCAAATTATGATGGAGATATCGAAGATCACACATCTTGTCTAAGGAAGAAAAGAAAATTGCCACTATGCTTCAAAGAAAAAGTTTTCACAAGAAGTGGCATTGATCTTGACTATTCTATAGAGATTGAATAATGTAAATGGAGATGGTCAAGAAGGAAGAAATAAAAAACTCTCCATGGCTCTTGGAAGGCTCAAGACTCAAAAGATAGACAAATTGAGGAACCAAAACACTTAAGCACTATTTCAAGTGATGACAAATGCTACAATGAAAATCACCAATCTTCATCACTTGGTAAGAATGGAAAGGTATCAACTTCACTATCTCATATTACTTTAGTTGATGCTGTCACTAAATTGAGTAAGTTTGATGCATTTACGTTTGCTAGTGTTGATGTTACATATTGCCCCTTGAGAATAATACGCTTATGGATAACTTGAAGCTTGAACTCCATATGCTTTATGTTTCTTTTTCTAAGTTTTCTAGAAATAGTAAAATCGCTACCTCTAATGATTCTTTCTCCCATATGCTAAATTTCTCTAAGAATCATTCATGTTACTTTAATTTTGATAATGTTGGTCCGTGCACACACAATTGCCACTTTGAAAGACCTTTACAAGAGGTACCTAGCACTTCTCAAGTTCAATTTGTAGGTTCAAAGAAATCTAAGCTCAATCACATAGAGATGAACCACAAAGAATGGCATAAAGGAACAAAGACTCTAAGCAAAGAGTCATGTGCCAAGGAAAACAACATTGTGGATAAATCATCAAGAAACATAATGTCAATTATCAATGATGACTTCGCAAAAGACTACTCAAGGTGCCTCATTGGACTACTTGATGAAGAAGATCAATTTACAATCCAAAGTCCAACCTCCTTGAGAAATGAGGTACAATATTCTAATTTAACTTATGATTGTGATCATGATGATCCCTATGTGCTCCTTAGTGATTTGTACTCTAAGTTGAAAAGGATGGCCAAGAAGAATAAGATATTATGTGAAAAACTTGCTTGCTTACTAAAAGAAAGATCTTGTATGCAAGTAGAATATAATAAACTTCTTACCTCTCACACTAAGATAGAAATTGAACAAGAGATTGCGCTTTTATCGATTGATGCCTTATCTCTTGAAAATCACTAATTACTTGACAAAGTGTGTATTATAGAATCTAAAATTGTTGAGTATGATAATATAAAGCATACTCTTAATGTGCTCAACTCTCTTGATGTGAAGTGAACTTGCTTTAAAGATAATCTTGATAATGTGTTTGGTGTTCAACATGATTCTCTTGGCCTAACTTGTTTAGAACACAAACATACACACAAGCATGCACAAGTTATCTCTTTAGATGCTAGAACTACACATTCCACCATGCTTAATGTAACTTTCTCAAATTGTGGAAGATGTGGACATCATGCAAATCGTTGCATCAAACCCCCCAAAGACCCAAGAAAGTGTGGATACCAAAAATGTCTTTGTGTATAGGTAAAAAAGACAAGGACAATGTTGATAGAGTATCAAAGAAGATCACTCACTCAAAACATCCACTCATGTAAATGAGCGTAAGCTTTCTCGTTTATTTCATTTGTCGCGGTTTTTTTTTTTTTTTGTAACATCGTCCTTTACATACTTTTGTTATGTGCTCTTTACTAGATGTTTGCATTGTTTAGATATGTGTCTTGTATTTGTCATTGCATTCATTAGTCATGTGAAATGATGGGGCTCAAAAGCTTTTTTTTGGTAAAAACGTCATCTTCCGTTTTTTCACGAAGTACGTGCTAATAGTGCCCTTGGACCATTAGCATATGTTGTACGTTTTATATATTTTGAACATTACATAAAACTAGGGACAATCGGAATAGTAATTGCATAAGCTAATGAGTTTTACTATCAAATCACATATTTGATCTTCAAAAGCAAAATTAACTATTGAAATGACATGCTCAAAATATATAAAACGTACAACATATGCTAATGGTCTTAAGGCACTACTAACAATCTCCCACTTGCCCTAACTCCAATCATACATGATCCTCAATCCCACTGACCTAGTATGACTATCATGTTTAGGTTCCGGGAGTGGCTTGGTCAATGGATCTGCAATATTGTCATCTGTATGAACTTTGCAAATTTTAACGTCTCATCTATCAATGATGTCTCTAATCAAATGGATATGACTGAGAATGTGTTTGGATTGTTAGTGAGATCTAGGTTCCTTAGCTTGTGAAATGGCACCAGAATTATCACAATAAAAGTCCACTAGGTTAACAATGCTAGGGATGACACCTAATCCATCAACGAATTTCCTGATCCAAACAGCTTCTTTAGCTGCTTCAGAGGTAGCCACATACTTAAATTCTGTTGTAGAGTCGGCTACAGTTTCTTACTTTGAGCTCTTCCAGCTCACAGCACCCCCATTCAAACAAAACAAAAAACCAGATTGCGATCTGAAGTCATCTATGTCGGTCTGGAACCTTGTGTCTGTGTAACCATTTACAACCAGACTTCCTTCATGACCTTCGTAAATTAAGAACATATCTTTAGTCCTTCTCAAGTACTTAAGAATGCTCTTGACTGCAGTCTAATGTGACTCTCCTGGGTCAGATTGATATCTGCTAGTCATACTTAAAGCAAATGAGACATCCTGGCGAGTGCATAGCATGACATACATAATAGACCTAATGGCTGAAGCATATGAGATCTTACTCATGCGCTCTTGGTCTTCCTCTGTGGAAGGTCCTTGAGTTCTACTGTTTAATGTCATGTGACATGGGCAAGAATCCTTTTTTGGAATCTTGCAAACTGAACCGTTTCAGTACCTTTTCAATGTATCCACTCTGGCTTAGGCCAATCATTTTGTTGGATCTCTATAGATTCTTATACCCAAAATGTATGTAGCCTCGCCTAAGTCTTTCATGGAAAAGCACTTCCCTAACCAAGCTTTTAGGCTTTGTAATATGGGGATGTCATTTCCAATCAGTAAGATGTCATCCACAAAAAGCACAAGGAACACTACTGGATTATTAGTCACTTTCTTATAAACACAAGGCTCGTCTTCGTTTTTTATGAAACCAAATTCTTTAATTGCTTCATCAAAGCGAGGATTCCAGCTTCAAGACGCTTGCTTCAATCCATAAATGGACCTTCGAAGTTTACACACTTTGTTAGGATTTAATGGATCAACAAACCCCCCAGGTTGTGTCATATAGATATCCTCAAGAAGGTTTTTAAGAAACGCAGTCTTAACGTCCATTTGCCTTATCTCATAGTCATAATATGCGGCTATGGCAAGTAAAATCCTAATAGACTTTATCGTAACGACAGGAAAAAAGGTTTCATCATAGTCAATACCATGAATTTGTATATAACCTTTAACTACTAGTCGATATTTAAAAGTGTGTATATTACCATCCATGCCAGTTTTCTTTTTGAAACACCATTTTGTTATCAATGACCTTACACCCTTCAGGTGGGTCAACCAAAGTCCACACTTGGTTATCGCACATGGATTGCATCTCAGACTTCATAGCTTCTAGCCACTTGTCTGACTTAAAACTATGAGCTGCCTCTTTGTAGGAAGTGGGTTCATCTTGTTCAATCAATTCAATATGATGATCATAAGTTACGAGAAATCCATATCTCTCAGGCTGTTGATGTATCCGACTTGATCTCCTTGGGCCTTGTGTCAAAGATTGAAGCTTAGTATCAGCACGTGAGCTTGCTTAAAGTTCCAAAGATGGATCAGATGTTGTTTGGGGATCTTAAATTTCCTCAAGATGGATCTTACTCCCAGTATCCCTTTTGGAAATAAATTCCCTTTCAAGGAATAAACCATTTCGAGCAACAAACACTTTGTTCTCTGATGGAAGATAGAAGTAATATCATTTAGTTTCTTTAGGATACACAAACAAAGACTTGTCTGATTTAGGGGAGAGTTTATCAGATAATAAGCATTTTGCATACGCCTAGCATCCCCAAATTTTGAGAATTGACAAACTAGGTCGTTTCCCAGTCCATACCTCAAATGGAGTTTTCTGAACCGCTTTAGAAGGAACTCTATTAAATATGAATGCAGCAGTTTCTAGGGCGTAGCCCCAAAAGGATGAAATAAAACTAGTATGATGTTTGATTGATGATTATGTTTTACTGATCATGTGTAATGGATACAAATCATATCGTAGATGCAATATATTGGGATTTATTGTATCGGACGTGATCTGATAGAGAAGTAATACTTCATGGTTCTTTAGTCATAAGTATTACTTCCTCAATACTATTTGGAATCCTTAGACCTTATGTCTTCATCGTTTCCAGCATGAATGAAGCTACGTTTTGACTCAGTCGAACATTACTTTTAATCGAGTAATTAAAACGATTGATGATCGTATGTAATATCCTATCATGGCTTGAATATGAGAGGCATTGTAAGGGATTTGTCACTCTCTAATTAGAGAGAGATATCCATGGACCCCTCGATAGGGAAAACTGTTTAAATGCATGGCGCCGTGCTCAAATGTATTTAATAAAGTGGTTATTATATACTATTTGTTGGAACAGTCTACCAGGAGATCGAGCATAAATACAATTAAGCTTTATAAGGATGACAACTACCATGCCCTATGCTTAATTTGGATATCGCAAGACAAAGGGATTAAATAGTGGATTGATATTAGGTTCCACCGTACATTCATTCACTCTAGATAGTTACAATGTCCTGGGGACCGCTTGTGATTTATGAACACATACTACTACTAAATGTGTTATCATTTTCATTGTGATATGAACCTACAGGGTCACGCGCATAAACGAGTTAACGAGCTTCATGTCAAGATTCAATGAATCTAGAATGTGTCTAGGTTCATTTTATTTGGCATTTATTTTTCTGAGAATAATAAAATGTTATTATTCGAATTAGAGATTAAGAATGGGGGCATTTTGGTATTTGGCTTTCGCTGGGATTACATGGGAGTTATTATGCAATACAAACTCTCACTACCAGGAGAGGTTGGGATCACGTGGGAGTTGGTTTTCGGAACCAATTCTCACGCCTAAATAATCTCTTTTGGCCGAAACCCTAGGATAGACTTTTGATAGCCGCAAAAGCCCCATCACCCGAAATTAGATTTCTGCTTCCTTTTCTCTCTAGATTTTTGAAACTCGGAAAATGAAAAGCTAGCACTCACTGCTCGTTTTGCGCGTGGATACCGGTAGAGAATAATTTTGCAAGGGAGGACTTTTGGTGGTTGCAGCTAAGCACCCGAAATCAGAAACCATTAACGATAAATGAAAATACTTTTTCGTCAAATTTTCGATTTCCATAGTATGAGCGGATCCTTCAGGGGAGGATTCACGGGTGTTTAGAAAGAGTTTCTGACCATGAATCCTTTTAGTACGGGTTGATGATGGTGTTATGTGGGGCCATTATGATTGTTTTATATCTATGGTTGAAGACAAGGGGTTGAAATTATGTGTTAAAGGAAGAGCAGAGAAAAACAGACAAAAAATTCAGAAAACAGGGGACCACGGACGAAGCAATCGTCCGCCCTTTCGTCCTGCCAATCTTCCACACTTCTTTACCACCTTACTACGTAAGAACCCGCGGACGCACCTGAGAACGGATGGTTTGTCCGTGGGTCACGATTTTCAGGCTTATAATTCTACTTTTACCCAATTGTCTTCATTCATCTCAAATCAAAAAACCCGCTCCCTCTTATTCTTTTTCTCCCACCAAAAAACCCACTCAAATTTTCCCACATACTCACTCTCATATCCCCATTTTTCACACAAATCTTCATCCCTTTGATTATTCGGCTCTCAAAACTTTCTATTTCAAACTCATTTTCAAAATTCAGTGGGCCCCAAAATAATTTTTTTTACAAGAGGAAGTTCTTCAAGAACCAGAATTGGAAGGAGTAGGGGCACATTTGTTGAAGTTGAAAGCGACGAAATCGCCCAATTCATATCACCCGTGGCGCAGGCGTTATACGACACTTTAACCACCCAACCCGGTTGGGAAGGTATAATCTCTTTAGCTAAGAAAGTTATTGTTAATGATTTAGTTGGTTTTGAATAGGTGATTGAGAGATTCTTATTTTAAGGGTGGGAAATATTACTAAATATTGATGTCCCTATATATCCTACCCTCATTTGCGAATTTTATACTAATGCTTCATTTTCCCCCGATTATACAAATCTATCACCTAGAGCGAATTCACAAGACATTATCATCACCCCATCTATCATAAATTCTCACTTCAATCTAGATAACGAGGGTATTAAATGGCTTGGATTTGGTCAAGGATGGCCTAGGAACAATTTCAATTTGAATGAGTTCCGAGAGTTGTGCCTACCATGAAATGTGTATAATAGGATAACTGATGCTACCTCTAGTGCATTTTTTTTCCAAATCTTTGGGTCCTTTTCTCCCTCATTCGAAACACTATTCTAGCACCTCAAGGCCATAGAACCCAACTCACTTATATATCCACGTTTATCCTCTTCAACATGATACGAGATGTGAAGATAAATCTAGGAGATTTTATTTGGAGTGAAATGAAGAGTGCCAAAGAAAGAAAATTCTCAAACTTACCTTATGGAAAAATCATCACTCTCTTACTTGGTAATCTTCGCATTCACTTAGAGCCTTGTTTGGGGGAAAGCTATCAAAGATTAATTTAATCGGTCAAACTTGAACAAGATGAAGCTAGGTGTAGAAAGAGGACAAAATGTTGAGAATATTGGAATAGAAAATGAAAAAAAAACCTTGATATGGATGACGATGATGAAGACCATATTGCACATGAGAAGAGATGCAAACATAGACATGACATAGCAAATATGAATGAAGCTATTAGCTTACTTGGAGCTTGTTAAGACAATTCCTTGGGCATAAATGAAGATCTTGCTAGAATTATGAATAGGCAAAAGGGTTTGGATCGAGACTTAGGTTCACTTCATCAATTATTTCAAAGGTATATTTCTCAAGGCTCCTCGAGTCACGGTATGGATGTTGATGAAGGTGAAGAGAATGAAGATGATGATGATGATGATGGAAATGACGATGAAGCCTAGTGCCATTGATCTTTAGGATTTCATTTCATATCATCTCTCTTTGTTTTTATTTCATATGTTTTCTTGTGTTTTTATTTCATCTTGACTTTGGGTTGTAAGGATGCTTAACTTTTTAATTATAGTTTAACTTTCTTTTCTCTACTTTGGTATTATTTTGATCTTTGTCCTTGTCTTGAGAAGGTAGTGACTTCCTTTGGTTATGATTGTTGAGCTTGTTATTTTTGGTTTATACTCTTATTTAGCCTCACTCTAATTCACATCTCAACTCCTTGTAGCTTGGTAGCACTTGTTTTGTTTTATCTTTTGGCTTGTTTGTCTTTCTATAGTGATATAAACTCAATGGAGCAAAAGGAATCCTCGACTCAAGAAGAAGTTCAACTCAAATAATCATGACTTGACAAATGATCATGAAAGATGATGAAGATGACAATGAAAAAGAAGGGTTGATATGGACTTAGGTGAAGAAAATAGGGATGAAGAAGACAATAAATAAGAAGGAAAAGATGATTTGGATGAAGAAATTGGAGACAAGGAAGATTCTCCACCAAATGACGATTAAGAAGATTGAAGAATATCAAAGAATCTCATTGAAGAAAATCAAAGTGCAATAAGCAAATCTTCAACTCAATGAGAAATCTCTAAACTCAATCTCTTTAATTTCCCGTGTTTACATTATTTATATGTATTTTCCCTCTTTGTTATCCATTGTGCACCCTTAGCATAACAATTGTTGTTCTTACATTTCATTTTCCTTATATGTTGCTTTTGTTAAAGGGACACTTTAATGTTTTTAACATGTCTTGTTTTTATGAGCATGTTATATTAGAGAGCTTAATGATTTTATCTTTGTGATGAAAGCTCTTTCTTGAACACCCCTCCCATATATTCGTATTGGTTGATGTTTTAGGGGAGATTTAGATGCTATGTTGGGCTTTAACTTGATGTTGATAACATTTGGGGACTTCTTTGTTGTGTATATTCATATATATATCTTAAGCATGTGTCTATATGGTTGATCGTCTAGCAGTTTAAGAATGATGTATAAACTATGTGTGTGGCATTGAATATGTCTGTTATGTGCATATGCCTGGTTTGGACTGATTTTTAAATTGAAAATTGCAGGTTTATCTGCTTTCTGCAATAAGTCCGGTCGAGTGGACAGGTACCACGGTCGACCTGAGGCTACCATGCGCTGTCAACCGGAGCATCCAGAATTCAGCAATATTAGAACTTCATATTCCATATTCTATATTCTGTAAGTTTTGTTGCTTGTTCATATGGGCACATCTTTAGGGAGAGCATTTACATGTTTTCATCTTATACTCCCCTCATACATGTGATGTATGCTCAATTGTTCATATTCTACATCATCGCATCATTTGTTGGCTTGTTTTCATATTTTTATCTCTTATAGCCAACTTGTGTAAGTTATTTGGGAGTGATATGTGCTATATATGTTTATATTTTACATATACTCTCCCTTATAACATTTGAGATCATAATCTTCATTTCCTTATTCTTTTGATCTCATTCATAGTTCTTGGTTAGTCTTGCTTTAAGAGTTGTCACGCTCATTTTTGCGAACTATTAACTTGTTAGAGGAATGTGCTTACACAAGTTGGCTATAAGAGATAAAAATATGAAAACAATTACTTAACTTGTTGTAGGAATGTGCTTACACAAGTTGGCTATAAGTGTTATGTTACACTTCATCTAGTTCTATTGGTTGTGATACATGTACTTAACTTGTATATTCATGGTATCACTTCCATTCCTACTTTGTTAGCTATATTTTTAAACTTGTTTTCATTTTAAATAGCTAACATTGTGTTTTTGTTAAACGGGTAGATTGTGCTTAAAGGTTCCATTCCTATATCACCTTGGATTTTAACTCAGGTGAAGTTTCATTTTTTAGCCATATGACCATCTTCATATGTATGTGTCATTATGGCACTACAAGAAAACAGTTAAATAACGACAGAATTTAGCGACGGATATTATATGTCACAACTTTAACGACGGAATAACGACCGATCAGCCACCGAAAAACTAACGGTAGTTATTCCGTCGCCACACCGTCGGCCATATCAGCCCCGTTGACCAAATTAAAATGACGTCGTTTTGTTCACACCTAACGACCACATACCGACGAAATATACCGACCGAATACCGACTGACATAATACTGACCGAATACCGACAGAATGTAATGACCGCATACCGACGCAATCTATAACAGTGTATATTTATATAGTAATAAATGAAGGACAGAAAACGGCGTCGTTTTGTGTACTTTAACGACCGAATACCGACGGAATACATAACAGTGTATATTTATCACCCTATAGATGAAGGAAACAAAACGGCGTCATTTTAATTAGTCTAACGACCGAATACCGACGGAACTAGGCCCGACGGATTAATGACCGAATATATGACGGAAGTACTAAAACGACGTCGTTTTAAAGGATGTTGTGTAAAAAAAATAAAAAGAAACAAACCTTCTTCTTCCTTCAGAATCCCTAAATCCCAATCGACAGAAGAGCGACCGCCAATTAGCCACCTCGAGACGGCACATCCCTGCCACCTCCATCTCGCCATTCCCCCCCATCTCGCCATTTCTACCCCAGCACCCTCCACCCCGGTACTTAAAGCTATTATCCTAATCTCGAAAATAACCAAAATCTCATTTCAGATTGTCCAAAAATCATCCTGCCACCTCCACCGCGACACCCTCCACCCCCACCTCCAAGCGGCACCCTCCACCCCGCAACTCCTTGTAAAGGTTCGATTTTTTCAAGATTTTTTTTTCCAATTTTTCCAATTCTTTAATTGCCACATTTAATTAAAATTGATTTTTTCTCTCTTTTTTGAAGGTACATTTGAAGAGGGAATTAACTGATTTTCCTCCATCCCGCCACCTCCAGTGTTGAGTTGATTCTTGAAGCTTTTGACTACCTCCAGTGCAGTTGCCATTTGCTCTCAAACAAGGTAAACTGTTTTTCCCCCTTTCCCCCTCATATTCTGAAAAGTGCACTAGCTATATTTGGACTGAATAAAATAATGCTTTATTTTTAGATTTTCTCCATTTTCAAATGTTAAATTGATTTTGGATGTTTTGTAAGTTGATTAGGAAAGTGCGTAATCACTAATAGGTCGAACTAATAGTAATGATTATTTGATAACCGGTGAATTTAGAGGTACTGAGTATGACTTCGGAGGTTGTGGATATTCAATTTTTCATTGCTAAGGTTGTGGATATTCAATTTTTTTTTTTAGTTCACTGTTTTTTCATTGTCTATATGTGTATTGCTTGATTTCATATATTTTGTTACCTTCTTTTGGTGAGGAAAAAATGTTGCTTCTATAAAATTTACAATAGTTTATAGATGTACAGTAGTTTCTACAACTTTTTGTTTGAACTTCTTTGTAGTTTGTACAGTAAGAAAGGAAAATGAATGAGATGATCATGAAAAAATGATTAGAAGGTTAATGGAGTTTAGAGGTTGGTTTAGCTTTAGCAATTGTTTTTAGGGAAAAATGATTATGGGTATCTTAGTAGCATAACTTTTACAGTTTGCATCTTTTTTGTGTATCAAGTGATAGATGCTAAGAATATTAATACTTGGAACTCTGGAAAAATGATATATATATATATATATATATATATATATATATATATATATATATATTTATTGCATATCATGTTGGTAGATGATATTCTCAATTTGATCCTTTGTTTGTTCTTTAAAGTTTATTGCATTGAAGTTTACATAAGTTGGAGTGGTCTCACCCCAATTAATGTGAGAAGGGTATGACGCTACAAACTTTGTATTTCTTTTGCTGGTTTTGGAAACTACTCATTTATGTGTTGATTGTGTCCTAATTTTTGAGCTTGTGGATGAATTTCTGTTTATTGTGTCCTTTAAAAGTCGGTATTTGATTGTGCTTGTGAATACTTTCCATGTATTTCAGAGATGCCTCCAAAGAAAAGTATTCGAGTTTCCTTACCATTTGGTTCGCCAGCCACGTCTGCTCCGGCCTCTACCTCCCAGCCTGGTTCATCACCTTAATTGGTGGCGACACCGCCATCTGCTCCCGTGCTTGGTACGACACCTGCATCACAGTCTGATGATGCACAGACATCTCGGGATGCGTATGTGCCAGTACCCGCCACTGAGTCTACGCCGGTAGCAGGATCGACGACTCACCAGTCTACTGTCCCACAGACAGCGTCTGATACTGGTGGAGTTGCGGCTATAGTAGATACTCGTATTCTCCTGCAGCTTACCCTTGGCACGTAAGTAAATTCATTAATTATTTCCTTTAATCTAATTATACTACTTGTCGTCATTATAGTAACTAATCAAATTTTTTCTTTGCTATTATAGTTTTAGGTTGGCATCCAGCTGTTCCGCCGCCATTACTTCAATATTTCAAGATAGTTTCAAGGGGGCATATAGCACCATCAAGGATGTTCCCCAGGAAGAAGAAAAATTGTGGTGGGATGAGTTCAAGGTAAGTAAATTAGTAAATAAGTTTGAATGTAGAAGTCTTTGAATTTAGAAGTCTTCGAATTTTATTATCTAACATTATTTCAAATTACAGAAAAAGTATCGCTGGGCTCCTGAGCATGAGGATGTCGTCAAGACATGTTGGCGTACCATACTTACGAGGAGACTTAGCGGCATTATGAGTGAAGCTCGAAAAAAAAATAAGAGGCCCACATGGGTTTCTGAGACCGATTGGGCACGACTTGAAGAGTACTGGCAGACTCCTAAATTTAAAGCCAAGTCGGCACATGCAACAACAAATCGGAAAGAAGGAAGGGGTGGCAAAGGCCCAATGAAGCACACGGGCGGTTCGCTCAGCCACATTGAGCACCACATGAGACTGGTACTTAAATATATTAATTGACGTATTCTTATATTGTATGTGTTTTTTGTTCGTATTTAATGATTTTGTTTAACAGGAAAAGGAGGCCGGACATGCAGTCCCATTCTCGGCCAGTTACGATCATCTTCATCAACACCATCTCGGCCCAAAGTAAGGCGAATAGGTTGATAAAGATTCTAGGGAGTTGTTTGTAAGTATTTCATTACCGTTTCTCCTTTTTTGCTATTAGGTATTTAATGTCATAACCTGACATTTTATTTGACAGCGGGTGTTCCATGAGGTTTATGACGACGCCGCAAGCAAAGCAACTCAAGCTGGACTGCCTCCTCCGGATTTGCCGACTCAGATTGAGTTGTCTGCTCAGGCTGCGGGTGGGCTAAGAAAGGGACGTGTCCAAGGACTCGTTTCCTTTAGTGAAGTGGTAAAGACAATGAAGCGAGGCAGCCAGGTGGTGTCGCATTCAGACATGGAACAAAAAATGAGCGAAATGGAAGCAAAGTTTAAGAAAGATATGGCCAAGCAAAAAAGAGAATTCAAGATGAGGGAAAAGAAGAGAAACAAGGGTTTAGTTAGTATGTTAGCTGAAATTTTAACAAATAGGGACCATATTGTATTAAGTGCCTCTGAGATAGAGGCCAAATTGAGTAGTATCTTAGACGATGAGTTAGAATCAGACTATGACGATGACCCCTTAACTGTCGATGAAGTTTTGGGGAGTCAATAGAGTACTTAGTTAATTTTGTATCAATTTGTAACTATTGTTAGCTTTTAATGCTTTTTTTTTTAAGTTATGTTTTGTGATTATTTTGGAATTTACATTTTGGGTTATGTTGTCTGTTGAATGGAAGATACCTGAATTGTGCAGGGGGTCTGTTATATAGTTACCCTGTTCTGTTACTGGAAAATTGGTTTCATACCGACCGAATAGCGACCGCATAGGGATCGTTTTAGGGTTTAGGGTTAGGATTTAGCGACCGATTAGCGACGGATTTATATCGACGGCGTCGTTTTGAAAATATGCGTTGTAATTTATCATTGGGGCGACCGAATGGCGACCGAGACAAGCATATCTGTCGCTATTCCGTCGCTAACAGGATAATGGGCGACCGACCTTGATACCCCGGTCGTAATTCGGTCGGTATATTCTCCCGGATTCCGGTTTTTATAAAATAGCGAGGTTTTTAAGGATATATAAAGAGATTTGCCTATTTTAGTAATATATACATATGTACACATTAACCTGAATAGTGAAACAAGTAAAACTTATACTTATTCACAAAATACCTGTATAGACTGGAAGCAGAACAATTCATGTAATACATTTGTGTGTACATTTACGTGAATCATTAAGTAATGTAACTAAAATTTTAATAAATGCTCATTAATGATCAAATAATTACTACAATAATAATATTAGTACGTATTCGCATTCTGAGAGATGTCGGTTTTGGAATTTAAAATTGTTTAACATTCCCGTCGCTATACATATACTGGGCGACCGAATAGCGACCGAATATGCCAGGGCGGTCGCTATTCGGTAGCTAATGTTAAATGCCGAAACGGCGTCGTCTTGTCCAGTGCGCGGGTTCATTATTTTCAAAACTGTACAAGTGTTCAGACATTCTTCTGGGCGACCGACTAGCGACCGAATATGCTAGGGCGGTCGCTAGTCGGTTGTGAATGTTAAATGCCGAAACGGTGTCGTCTTGTCCAGTGCGCGGGTTCATTATTTTCAAAACTGTAAAGTGTTCAGACATTCTGCTGGGTGACCGACAAGCGACTGAATATGCTAGGGCGGTTGCTAGTCGGTCGCGATTGTTAAATGCCGAAACGGTGTCGTCTTGTCCAGTGCGCGGGTTCTTTATTTACAAAACTGTAAAGTGTTCAGACATTCTGCTGGGTGACCGACTAGCGACCGAATATGCTAGGGCGGTCGCTAGTGCGACCGAATTAATATCGGTCGCGAGTTTGAAATGCCTAAACGGCGTCGTTTTGTGCGTTTTATTTCTCTAAAAATATCTAAGACAAGAAGCCCTCCCCCTTTACTCATTCTGCACAGCCGCGATTTCTACCTCCACCACCACCTCTTCCGGTGATTTCCCCCCAAATTCACCGCGAAACCCCTCCCTCCTCCCATCACCACCCTCTCCGGTAACTCTAAGATGGCGCCACCACCTCCGGCACCCCACCCACAAGACTTCCCCACCACCTCCGATTTCAGTTGGGTTTTACGTGAGAATCTTATCTTTTCTATTTATTATAATGTTATTAATGTCAATATTCATGCTCTTATACCATTTATTCTCTAGCTTAATCACATGTGGTACAAGGGATCACAATAAAAGAATGAGAGCAAAAATTGTTCACAAAGAATAAAATTTTAGGGCATTTTACCTTTTATTAGGTTTAGGGCATACCTTTTATTTTTTGGGTTTGGGTTGAAGGCAAGGTGTTTGATGATATGCCATGGTAAATACAATCAAATTTTGCTCTAATTATTTTAAAGCTAATAATTTGACTCTTTTTCTTTGCATAATAAATGATGATATCAAAGTGGCAAAATTTTCTAAGTTCACTAGCTTTTTACCTTTAGTTTAGGGTGTAAAATTTCATCTTTATTCTCACATTGAAATTTTGTTAATGCACACTAAGAAAATTGTCACATTTGACCAATATTTATTTTTTTGAGCAGTTTCCGATCACCCAATTGCTAGTTTGCACGTTAAATGTGTGTTTCAACTGCGTTGTATTGATGGGACCTGCAATGAAGACCTTTATTGCATTATCTCCCCGGTTGTTTGCATCTTAGTATTATCCCCAGGTTGTTAGCATCTTTCTTTGTATTATCTTGCCGATTTTTTGAATCTTTGTATTTATATATCTCCCCGTTTTATACTTCTTTGTAATATCTCCCCGTTTTATGCTTCTTTGTAATATCTCCCCGGTTTATGCATCTTTGTATTATCTCCCATGATTTTCTTTTTTTGTATTATCTCCCATGATTTTCTTTCTTTGTATTATCTCTCATGATTTTATATCTTTGTATTATCTCTCATTATTTTCTATCTTTGTATTATCTCCAATGATTTTATATCTTTGTATTATCTTGCAACAAACAAAATTATGTTGAAAATCATCGAAATAGTTGACAAAATGCCATTTCAAATAGTAGACAAGATGCCATTGTCACACGTTAATAATTACTTGGAAAATAAGGGTGAGAAATCATCAAAATAAGATCCAAAGTTAATATGCATTTAATTATTAAGAATTGATATACGCAGATATTGTGTTTGTAATGGAGGACCGTAGTTGGATGTATATGGATTCGACAACGAATGGTGGACCTCGTCATAGTCAACTTTTTATAGAGGGATTGAAACGATTTGTGGATTTCGCAGTTAGTACGTCTGCTAATGTACAAATTGATGGGATTAGGTGTCCTTGTGGGGTTTGTAAGAATAAGTATTTTCATATGCCTGATACTATGAAGTATCATCTTGTTATGAACGGATTCGTGTCTAACTATTATAAATGGGCATGTCAAGGTGAGGCATTCATTCCCATGCCTCAAATCCCGTTTGTTCATGAAATGGATAATTATAAAAGACATACGATACCGAACAGCGGGACCAAGTTTTAATGAGCAGCAAAATAGGGACGTGGAAGAACCTCCCAATCCAGAGGCACAAATGTTCTATGACATGTTGAAGGCCGTTGATAGCCCACTGTACAATGGTTGTAAAAACCATTCACAGCTTTCAATGACTGCTAGGATGTTGAGCATTAAGTCCGAAGACAACTTATCTGAAACTACAATAGATAAATTTGCGCAGTTGATGAAAGAGGTGCTTCCTCCACAAAATAATGCTTTAGACGACTTTTACCAAATGAAGAAATTGGTTAAAGGCCTTGGATTACCGGTGGAAAAGATTGATGTTTGTGTTAACGGTTGTATGTTGTACTGGAAAGATGATGTTGAGAGTAGAGAATGCAAGTTTTGTGGCCATGCTAGATACATTAAGAAAAAGAAATCAAAAAATACACGACAAAAAAATATTGCTTGCAAAAAGGTGTATTATTTTCCAATTACTCCGAGATTACAAAGATTGTATGCATCTGAGAAAATTGCAAGACACATAACATGGCACTCAGACAGTGAGAGGGAAGAGGGAATAATGAATCACCCACGGGATGGAAAAGCTTGGCAACATTTTGATAGAACACATACCGATTTTGCAGCGGAACCCGTAATGTAAGGCTTGGGTTATGCACAGATGGTTTTGCACCTTTCGGCATATCAGAGAAGCACTATTCTTCTTGGCCAGTTCTTCTAACACCTTATAATCTCCCCCCTTGGATGTGTATAAAGAACAATGTAATCTTCTTAACTATCATTGTACCTGGACCCCAAAATCCAAAACACAAGATCGATGTGTACTTGCAGCCTTTAATAGATGAATTGAATCAGCTGTGGGGTGAAGGCACAGAAACTTATGATATCTCAAAAAAATAAAATTTTAAATTGAGGGCTTCATTACTTTGGACAATTAGTGATTTCCTAGCATATGGAATGTTAAGTGGATAGAGTACAGCTGGCATTCACGCTTGTCCATATTGTATAGAGGAAACACAAGCGTTCCATTTGCAGTCTGGCGGGAAACAATCGTGGTTCGATTGCCACAGATGCTTCGTGTCACCTGATCATCCTTTTAGAAAAGATGCAAAGGGATTCCGAAAGGACCGGCGACAAGAGAGAGCAGACCCGCCATCTCGCCTTACTGGTGATGAAATGTTGGTTAGAGTTAGAGATTATCAAAAAATTACCGATACAGCTGAAGAGATCGGTAAAGAGCAAGGCAGGGGTCGGGATCATAGTTGGACCAAACGTAGTATATTTTGGGACTTACCTTACTGGTAGACACTTTTGATAAGACACAACATTGATGTCATGCATAATGAAAAAATGTGTTTGATAATGTCTTTAACACCGTGTTGGACGTGAAAGGTAAAACTAAAGACAATGTTAAAGCTAGAGCGGATGTTGAAAGGTATTGCAGTCGTCCGGAATTGAATATTAAACACGATGGCCGAGGTAAAGCAACGAAACCGAAGGCATGTTTCACTCTTACCAAGGCACAAAAAGAGATGGTTTTGCAGTGGGTTAAAGAATTAAGGCTCCCAGATGGATATGCATCGAATTTGGCGCGATGCGTTGATATGAAAGAGTTGAAAATGTCTGGAATGAAGAGTCATGATTCTCATGTATTCATGGAGAGACTTATCCCTATAGCACTTAGAGAAGTACTACCGACAAATGTTTGGGGACCCTTGGCTGAACTAAGTCTGTTCTATAGATATTTGTGTTCCCCAAAGTGGAGTGTGGCGCATATGCAAGAATTAGAGGACTCTATCGCTATTTTATTGTGCAAGCTAGAGAGAATATTTCCTCCGGTATTTTTTGATGTGATGGAACACTTACCGATTCACTTTCCGTACGAAGCCAAGGTTGGTGGCCCGGTACAGTTTAGATGGAAGTACCCGTTCGAGAGGTAACAACCAATGTCTTAAGTTATCTCAACTTCATTTTTATTTTTCATGCACGTATTTACAATGTGATTAACTACATATGCTTTAAATAGATACATGCACCATCTAAAAAAAGAAGATAAAGAACAAGGCCAGAGTTGAGGGGTCAATTTGCAATGCATACTTGGTCGAAGAAGCTGCTACATTCTTTAGCTATTATTTCGAACCCCACGTGAAAACGAGAGTTACAACCATTGGGCGAAATGATGGTGAAGACGAGATTAGCGGACCAGATGTATTATCAATTTGCAACTTACCCGGAAGATCATTTGGAAAAAAATAAAATATTCTATTATCTGATAAAGATTATAAAACAGCCATGAATTATATCCTAATGAATTGTGAAGAGGACGAACCATATCTTCAGTAAGTAAACCTATCTATTGCTTCATTTTTGTTATATAATTAAAAGTGGCCAAATAATAATATTGTCATTTAATTTGTAACTCAGGAAATTTGTCAGTGAAGTACATGACCAAACCCCGCAGATAACGGAGGAAGAACTTCAAAGCCAGGTTTATAATGATTTTTCCAAATGGTTTGGAACTCATGTAAGTAAGTTGGTATTGTGTAGAAATGTACTTGTCTTAAGAATGCATAATTAAAGTAATTTAACTTTTGTTGTTCTCAACAGATACATAGCCTTTAGGAACATTTCGAAAGTTTGTTGAAAAATCTGTCTTGGGGCCCGTCAAGGAGAGTGATGTCATACACCGATTACTTTGTTAACGGTTATAGATTTCACACAAAAGCCCACAGCGATGGAAAAGGAACGACAAACAGTGGGGTATGGGTTAAAGGAGATTATTACGGTGAATTGAAGCAAGTAATTGAGGTTCAACTTGCTGGACCACCTGACCAAAAAATAATTCTTTTCAAATGCGATTAGTTTGATTCTACTCCAAATCGAGGTTTAAGAGTGTATCCTCAATATAAACTTGTAGAAATCCATAGGAAAAGAACCTACCAGGGTTACAATACATTTGTATTTGCTTCCCAATGTCAACAAGTCTACTACACACCTTATCCGGGTAGTAAGACAACATCTAGGGCTGATTGGTTGGCTGTATGTCATTCCAAACCACGTCTATTTGACGTTCCTAGTGTTCTGGTACCGTATCAGGACGAAGTACGCGAGGAGGAGACCAATCGCATTGATCAAACTATTACTGAGGTTGGTCAACTTGCACACCGGTCAGGGGAAATTGAAGTTGTACTTGTAACACCCCGCCTCGTAAGCACTTTTACGTACACTCATTTTGAGTTGGTATTATTTAGAGAGATGGGTATTTTGGCCACTTTACATCTTTAAAATAGAAAGGAAATAAATTCCTTGGCAACCACATATTCTTGGTCACCAAGAATGAAGCCTAATTACAAAAATGGCATTAAAATTCTCTATAAATATAAGGCCAGTAGCCTTTTTGGTTCTCTCTTCTCATTCTTGCTTCACGGTATTTCATTCAGGTGAGACTTCTTTCTTTTTTATTTAATTAATTTTCATTGACCATTTATTCCTTTATGATCCATTGTAGCTAGGGCTGTTAACGAGCCGAACCGAGCCGGTTTTGGGCCAAATTGGTTCGGATCGTTAAGAAAACCGAATCGATCGTTAATCGGTTCGTTAGTCAACCGATTCGGTTGTTCAATTCGTAATCGGTTCGAAATAAAATCGTACAAAGCCGGTTCGTTAATCGAACCGTATCAAATCGCGCAAAACCGGTTCGCTAATCGGATCGAAAATCGTAATTCGCATAAAATCGTAATTCGCATTAAATCGTAATTCGGTTCGTTAATCGGATCATACTATTACAAAACTAGGGCTGTTGGCGAACCGGTTAACTCGCAAATCGCTCGTTAATCAGTTCGCTAACTCGCTAAAATCGGTTAACTCGTTAATCGCTCGTTAATCGGTTCGTTAAAATCGGCTCGCTAACTCGCTAAAATCAGTAGAATATTATTAACCGGTTTAACGAGCGATTTAAAACGATTTACGAGCCATTTTACCGAATCGTAACCGGTTCGTTAACGAGCCGAGCGAGTATAACGAACCGATTTTAACGAACCGATTAACGAGCGATTAACGATTTAATCGGCTCGATAACAGCCCTAATTGTAGCCACGTGATAATATGAATCACCCATCTCCTTGACAATTTCATAGATTTCATTGACCATCATTTTCTTCTAATTTCATGAATTGTACACTGCTTTTCCTTATTCGTTTTCCACAAGGAGCTTCTTTAGCTCCATTGATCATTTAATTTCCTTTTTATTAGAATCTTTCTGTTGTAATTTTCTATTCGATTTTAATTTATTGTTCTCTCTTGACCTAAGAGCTCATAGCCCCATAAAGTCATGTGACTTCTAGCTCGCTCACTGTGATGATAAGGAATTGTGAGGATTTGGATTTATTTTTGGGACATAAGTACTTTATCAGTTTATCAGGTGAGTGGTCCTAACCCTTTTGTAAAAGTATATATTTGTATTGTGTGTTCATTTGTTCATTGCACTCATGATATGGATCCACTCATGACATGCATTGTGACACCATAAAATATCTTTCTGAATTTGGGGAATTGTTTTGATATATATTTTATTGCATTGAAAATGATAAGTTTGACTAAATTTTATACGGACTTGTCCTGTGAATATTGACACGGCATGATAAGACTATGAGTCTGTTGAGTTGGGCCCAATGGTTTGATTTGAAGGACCTAAGTGCTACACCAAATGGTGTGAGCCACCTCTAGATTCCTAACTTTGATATGTGTGCATTGGGACTCGTATGAAATGTGATCTGTTGTTATTGTGATGCCTTGTCAATTTCACCTCGACGGTCTCGTACAATTGTTTTCGAATCAGGCCCCTTATTATACGAGTATAAATATGATTTTCTCATTGTGCGAACTATTTTCCGGATATAAAGTACTTTGGAAGGAAAATGGTTTTAAAGACACCGACACCACTTGCACGGCCCTTGCTGAGCTTCGGCTCACGTTTTCCAAATGTTTTTCCCCACTCCACAGGTAGCTGAAGGTGGTGCGACATTTTGGGTATCAGAGTGCGCAGCGGGAGCTTTGGATAAGCAATTTCTATTTATGGATTCCTGTCTTTTATCGTATTAGATTATTTGTAATGAACTTGTGGATATTTTAACCATGTGATTTTTTTTGGAGTTAATAGAATGTTTGTTTAGAGCCTTGCTCTACCGAGAGGTAGGGCGGCGGGCGGCTCGACTCGTCTCCGTACGGACAGGGGGCGGGTCGGGGCGTTACAGTACTTGTGGCCGGTACGAGCCGTGTTCATGAAGATGATGACGATGATGATGAAATTATGTCGGGTGACGACAATTCTGAAGAAGTGGATGAATTTATGTCAGATGATGATTTAGAATGATTAAGTTTTTCTCGCTTCTTGGAATTCCACATATTGAAGGTGAGTAATATTTGTTGGTTATTTTTTGTACTTTATTACCATAAATTAATTGTCATATTGTATAACTTTTTAACATAATTCAAAGTAGTAATTTTATTGTCATAAAATAATTTGATTCTTGAATTTTCAAATTGCAACTCATGCATTTCCAAGGATATACATATGAATGACATCAAGGAGTTTATGAGAAGTGCACACTTTGATTGTGAGTTTTGTAATGTAATGTGCACACTTTGATTGTGAGTGTTGTAATTCGAAGTTTGCACTTTGATTGTGAGTATTTAATGTAATGAGAAGTAAGCATTTTGATTGTGAGTGTTGTAATGCAAAGTGTGGACTTGACTGTGAGTATTGTAATGTAATGAGAAGTGCACACTTTGATTGTGAGTGTTGTAATGTAAATGAGAAGTGTAAACTTGTGTTTTTTAGTAAGATAATTGGCTATGTAATGCTATTTTTGGGTTTATTGATTATTTTTGCTATTTGGGATATTATTAATAATACTGTTTCTGGTTTGTATTTTTGGGCGTATTGCCATTTTTTTTATAATAGGGATTTAATTAAATTTCAGATTTATTTTTTTAAATAAAAAACAATTTAGCGACGGAATAATGACCGAAACAGTCAAAGTCAAAAGTCAGCAATGTTGACTATTCGATCGGTATACAGTCAGCACATGGCGACGGAATATTCGGTCGGTACATAGCGCCTGCACATTCTGTCTCTAGACTGTCCGTCGGTATTCGGTCGTTAACCAGTCAAAGTCGAAAGTCAACAATGTTAACCTCTCGGTCGGTAAATAGAAGCCGAATAATCGGTCCCTAGACTTTCCGTCGGTATTCGGTCGTTAACCAGTCAAAGTCGAAAGTCAACAATGTTGACCATTCGCTCGGTATTCGGTCGGCAAATAGCAACCGCATATTCGGTCCCTAAACTTTTCGTCGGTATTCGGTCGATAATTTGCTTAGCGACGAAAAATACACGACCACGTAATTCAGTCGTTAATCGGTCGCTAATCTGAGTTTAGCGACGGAAATGTCTGTCCCTGTTACACAGTTTTCTTGTAGTGTGGACTCTTGGTACTTTGAAATCAACCAAGCTTATTCAAAATCTATCCTTCTTCAAATACCTTTAGTTTTAGATTTGACCCTTCAATTCATATTTAATCAATCTATTAGACCATCAGGCTTCTCCACAATTTAAACTTGAACTTCTTCTTAAAAGATTTTCACTTTTGATCCTTTGGATCTATATTTTCAACAAAAATGAGGAGAAAATGCTTTTTTCTTATTGGCGCTCTAATTACCCCCCTTTTGATTTTGACAAAAAAGGGGAGAAATTATAGTTTTGCAAATGTGCATAGAAAAGTAAATTTATAAAAGGAGAAATCATAGGAACTTGCAAAATGGGAGAGATAAGGGATTCTTTAAAATTAGGGGAGTAGATTATTTTTTTCAAAACATCTACATACCTAGAATCCGACATACCCTTATCTCATGCATGCATATTTATGTGCTTTAATGTTTTATCCTTTTATATATTCGACCAATTTGCATCAATGTTTTGTCATCATCAAAAAGGGGGAGATTGTAAGCCCTAAGGGCTAATGTGATCAATCTTGTTTTGATGATAACAAAACATTGATAGTTATAATATTTGTGTGAGAATGTTCTTAATGATAGGATCCGTACACTCACACCTACTTGGATGGAAATGGTAAGTTAGATCCTTGTGTACATCAAAGACAACATGACACAAGCTTGAAGTCAATCCACATGTCATGGATGTAGTTGCAAAGTCAAGAAAAAAGAAGATCAACAAGGTTAAGAGAAACTCAATCCAACAAGTGTAAAATCAAATGGTATGCTCCTTAACAAGAAGAAATGATGAAGTCCAATACTCTACAAATCAAAATTGATATAGGACTTCACCACATCAAAAAAGATGTCGATCAAAGGCTTCAAGTCAAAGCTTCAAGAAGATGTAAAACTACAACACTTGAAGACTTAGAAGATTAGTCGTGTTATACATAGGTAATATCTTGTGAATAATCTATTTTGAGAATAATCGTTAAAGCATATGAAGCTCTTGCATGTTTTTCAAAACCATGTTTTCAAATTTGATTTTATCTTGAAAAGGTTTTGAAAAAGTTTGTTAAAATGATTAACTAGACACTTGTTCTTAAACTTATTTGAAAAGATATGAAATTTGGAAAACTGGCTGCCACGGAGGAAGCAATGGAGGATGCATCGTCTGTAGCCCGCGGACGATGCTTAGTCCTAATGTTCGTCCGTAGCCTGCAGATTTGACCAATAATGGCTAGTTTTTCAGCTTGATGTATTTTGCAACGGCTCTTTCATCTCTAAACCGATTTCTATGGTATAAAAGCACCTTGGTTCATTTTCTAACCACCAAGAGAATAACCAACAAGTTGAAAACAATCCATACATTTTGAAGAGCTAAAATCTTTCAATCTTACTTAAAATATTTCATTTTGAGCTTGAGCTTCATATACATTCTCAAAATTGCTTAGATATTTAAATTATATATCTAATCCATTGAGGGATTTGTAAAAGTGAGCTAAAATTTGAAAGTCTTAATTGTAAGAGACTATTTCCTTTTATCTTTATGAGAACTAGTTCTTTGTGAGCTAGTAAAAAGTTCTTTGTGAACTTTAGTCTTTGTGAGTGTTTATAAGTCCTCATTGGTGAGGCAAAAGTCCTCTTTATGAGACAAGTATCTCATTGGTGAGATTAGCTCTTTGTGAGTGGAGTCTTCTTTGTGAAGCACAAGTCCTCATTTTTTAGGGCAATTGTAAAAGGTTGATCCCACCTTGCATTTGTTACGAAGGGAACTTCATAGTGAAGTGTTGAAATCCTTAGGTGTTTCCTAAGGTAGTGGATGTAGGTCTTTGTGACCGAACCACTATAAATCGCCGTGTTCGTTTTCAATAATTCTACACTTTACATTCAAGTTCTTATTTTACTCTTTGTTGTTATGCTTTGTGTGAACTTGATTTGTATGAACTACATGCTGATCTTGAGTTAGTTGTTTTACTTGATTTATATAATTACTTGGTTTTGGTCATATGACTTGTTGTGTATGCACTTACAAAGTTTTGCATATAGAATACTTGACTTAGTGCCTTAAAGATCATATTTATAAGTCTTGTATTCCTATGTGTTGCATATAAACACATAAGTTATCTAGTTTGTCTTCATAATTAACTCACCTTATATGTTTAATTAACATACTTGTTATTAAGGTGATCACTTAAGACATATAAGTTTAGAAAAGCCAAAAGGTTTTAGAACCTAATTCACCCCCTCTTAGGTTCATACCTTATAAGGTATTTCCCTAATTTGTTTTTCCCGTTCCGAGCCACTCATATCACATAACATTCATCCCGAACACCCGGGTTCTAGCGGAATAGAATTTGGGCGTATCCTATTACAGATTCTTTCATAGACAAAAGCTCCAAACTAGGGCGACTCTCAAATTGCAATTACAACAATTACAACACATTAAACAAATATATACATATCATACGCAAATATAAAATTACACATGCAATTCAAAGCAATTGTATCAACATTACGGTGTGGGGGGAGTGCGGGAATCGACCCAGGACCGAAATCCTGAGCCTCTGTGCCTTTTCCACTGTGGCAACTGATTCCCAATTGTATCAACACTTCATCCTTTTTAAAATGCAATAAAGTATGGAATAAAACCCAATTCAAGCCAATTCTATAATTTCTGTAAAATAATGTGAAAGATCCTTACTTGAAAAGCTTAAATGAATTACTCAAAAAACTCAAGAACGCCGCAACGCAGGAATTTCCAGCTTAGTTCAAGCGTCGAAATATCACTTCTTAGAACTCAAAACTACAATATGCCAGTGCCCACTAATATCCCTTTCAATTCTCTTCGAATTCGATATAAATTACGCCCAAAACCGACACCGTTTGCCCCTTCAACGATAGGAAATCCTCACAGTACTCGGCCCTGCCAACCTAGAATTTCAGCAAACATCAATGCTAAATTACTCTCAACACAGAACTCCAAATCCTAATCCGTTGAATCCCAGATGTAGGTTTACAAGTGTCTTTCTAACCCAACAAGAATCATTCAATTCCGACACTGATTGCTATGTCAATTGCCCAAAAAACCTCATAACTCTCAATATGCCCTTTTTTTCTTTTTCTCTCCCTTTCTCTTTTTGCTCTCACGTTTCTTTCCTTTTCTTTGTGTAACTTATCCCCTGCACTAACTCCCAATAAAATACTTAAAAAATTCACATAATCAGTCCCTCAACTTCTAAACTTTCACACTTAAGTCCCCCAACTCCTAGAACATCAAAACGCCCCTTAACATAAATAAACCCCACATATAACACATAAAACATGTCATAACTCATAAAGACATGTAATAATAATTAATCATACATAAATAAAATACAAAGACATGTAAAACACGTAAGTAAAAAGTCGGCATCACATACTTGCCCCTTACAAAAGTTTCGTCCTCGAAACTTGCACCCCTACAAAAAGATATAAAAACTCTCCCACTAAATGCAATGGCTGTATAGGAATCCCAAAATAAGTATGATACTATATGACAATATATGAAATAAAAAAGGGAACAGGGAACAATATACAATAAACACACAACAAATATCCATCTAAACGCAAGCGTACCTGTTACCCCACCCGATGTCCCATCTTGATTCAAGTTATAAACATATATAACACATAAAGCAACAAAACTAACTAGCATGCTGGTACAATCTTATATGAATTATATATCAATTAAACATGTAGCACAAAGATAGATAGCTGAAAACATAAAGCAAATAAAGTCATGCCATCAAACCGATTAAAGTAAAGCTACAAAGTTAACTTAACATGGCAACTCAGTTGAAATCATTAACATCAAGTTAGCATGTTAATACAATTAAAACAATTAAAATGTGGTTAGCATGTTAATACAGTTCATACATATAATCTCGATCTTCTACTAAATACAATAAACAATATACATAAACACATAATTCACATAACATGTTCATATATCAAGTCAATCAAGCATAGCATATTATCAATAACATATAAAGTGATAAGTAAACACATATGTCCTATCCCAGCCTCTCTACCCGATTATCACATCTTAAGTTATCTATCACGTCCTTCCTATGTTCAATTCCATACTTAACTTCTAAACACAACTCAAGCCTAAGGGTCGACTTGGTTCTGATACCATTCTATCACATCCTGTAACCTGGAGGTGACTGACAGTGCCTTATTTACCAATGAGACACCAAAGTCCCCAATAGATATATCATAAATCTGAAAACTTCAATAACTCAAAAGTGACTTAAAGGTTTTCACATCATATCTTGAGGAAAATACTGATAAAAGTCTTACATAATCTATAATAAAAAATGAAATAACAAGTTTCAATCGAAATAAATACTAAACAACTATTACATCAAAATAAATCAATTCAATCCTTGAGTTCCTTCATCAGACCCTCCTACTGAACCTCCTTCACGGGAACATCAACTAAGGTATCTGCAAAGAGAATAAGGAATGAGCTACTAAACTAGCTCTAGTAAGCATCAACCTCCCTTGCGATGAAGCATCAAATAGGACTCGAAAATTACCCTTCCAAAACCCAAATCATTTGAAATCAATGCATAACTTTTATTTCAATAAAATACTCTTTTAAACACTTGCACTACACTTACAAAATACATTACATAACTTATAACATATAACACTTGAAAACAGAACAAAACAGAGGTTCGGTTGACCGGACAGAAGAATCCGGTCAAGCAAAGCAATCTGGACGATGTATAAGTATACTCGGTCGACCGAAGGTCGTCCAGGATCCATGAGGTAGCCTCAGAAAATCCCTCTGGACTATGATTGATCAATCTGGTCGACCAATGGGTCGCCCGAGGTTAAGGCCTTACAGATTTTGAAGTAAAATCTCAAATGAAAACCACTTTATAAAATCACCATTTTCCTAAACACCAAAATGACACATATAGAACCAACTTCCACATAACAAATAAGACCCAAATAATAACAACAATGCATATAACCATATTCATTATATCCCATGCTTTATACTTCATAAATATGCAACAAGCATCATAACTTACTCACAACAGACATATGGATATATAAAACATTAGATATTACGAATAGGTTCATGTTAACTCAAATATAACACATACAGTCGAGTTCAATTATCCAAACAGACAAATAATCACTACTAACAGTCCCACCGCTTGTTATTCCTCTGAGGATTGGCCACACATATCAATCACAAGTCCGACTAAATTTTTCCCCCGGACATAGGCTAAATATAAAGAATACGTCCATTATCTCATAGCCTGGTTAGGAGCTCCACAATTAACTTATTTTTCCTGCTAGGGTACGGGCCACACATATCACATAACATTCATCACGAACTCCCGGGGTTCTAGTAGATATCCAATTACACATGCAAATCAAAGCAATTATATCAACACTTCATCCTTTTTAAAATGCAATAAAATATGGAATAAAGCCCAATTCAAGTCAATTATATAATTTCAGTAAAATAATGTTTCATGTTGTTTTAGGACTGAAAAACAAGGGTTAAAGATCCTTACTTGAAAAGCTAAACCAACTTACTCCAAAAACTCAAGAACACCGAAACGCAGGAATTTCCAGCCTACTTCAAACGTCAAAAACTCGAAACGGCAATTCGTCAGTGTTCACTAGTATCCCTTTCAATTCTCTTCGAAATCGATATCAAGTACGCCCAAAACCGACACCGTTTGCCCCTTAAACGATAGGAATTCCTCATACCACTCAGTCCTGCCAACACAGAATTTCAGCCAACTTCAATCCTAAATTACTCTCAACACAGAACTCCAATTCCTAATCCGTCATAGGTTTATCAATTATCTTTCTAACCCAACAAGAATCACACAATCCTGACATGGATTGCTAGGTCAATTGCCCAAAAAGCCTCACAACTCTCAATCTGCCATATTTTTCTTTTTCTCTCCCTTTCTTTTTTTCCTCTCATGTTTCTTGCCTTTTCTTTGTGTACTTGATCCCCTGCACTAACTCCCAATAAAATATTTCTAAAAACTTCACATAACAGTCCCTCAACTTCTAAACATTCACACTTACGTACCCCAACTCCTACAACTAAAAAACGCCCCTTAACATAAATAAAACCCACATATAACACATCAAACATGTTATAAATCATAAATTCGTGTAATAATAATTAATCATACATAAATTAAATACAAATACATGCAAAACACGTAAGTAAAAAGTTCGAGTATCAAAACATATCTATTGAACAATTTCCTTGATTATTGCGAAAATATATGAATACTATTTGTCTGTGGACGAAAATTGATTCATGCATTTGATCAATAGAAATTATTCACATAAGATGGTATTTATAAAATGACCAAAGTTAACATGTATAATGGTAAACCCATTGTTTATGTGAATGGATTCATGGGCAAAAACTCGTTTTAAACACCCATTAGTCCTCCTCTGAAGGATCCGCTCATACCATAGGAATCGAAAACCGGCGAAAACTTACTTATGTTTTTTGGCTAAAGACTCTGTTTTCGGATGTGTACTGCTGCCACCAATAGCCTTCCCTTGCGGAATTGCCCTCTACCGGTATCCACGCAACGAAAGGAGCAGCGAGTGCTACCTCTTCGTTTATGAGTTTCGGGAATCTAGAGAGAAGAGAAGGGCAGAAAAATTGATTTCGGGATTTTGGTTTATTGCGGCTCTAGCAAGTCTAACCTAGGGTTTCAACCAAAAGAGGATTATATAGGTGTGAGAGTTTGTTCCGAAAACAACTCCCACGTCCTATCAACCTCTTCTGGTAGTGGGTGTCTTTATCGCATAATAACTCCCACGTAATCCCAGCTAAAACCAAATACCAAAAATTCCCCTCCTTAATCTCTAATTCGAATAATAACATTTTATTATTCTGATAAAATAAACGTCAGATACAATGAACCTAGACACATTCTAGATTAATTGAATCTAGACATGAAGCTCGTTAACTCGTCCATGCGTGTGACCCTGTAGGTTCATATCACAATGGCAATGAAAACACACTTAGTAGAAGTATGTGTTATCATAAATCACAAGCGGTCCCTAGAATGACATTGTGACTACCCATAATGAACGAATGTACGGTGGAACCTAATATCAATCCACTATTTAATCCCCTTGTCTCGCGATATCCAAATTAAGCATAATGCATGGTCGTTGTCACCCTTATAAAGCTTAATTGTATTTATGCTCGATCTCCATGTAGACTGTTCCAACAAACAATATTTAATAACCACTTTATTAAATACATTTGAGCACGGCCATGCATTTAAACAGTCTTCCTTATCGAGGGGCCCATGGGTATCTCTCTCTAATAAGCGAAAGACAAGTTCCTACAATGCCTCTCACATTCAAGCCATGATAGGATACTACATCCGATCATCAATCGTATTAATTACTCGATTAAAAGTAACGTCCGACTGAGTCAAAACGTAGCTCCATTCATGCTGGAAACGATGGAGACATAAGGTCTAAGTATTCAAAATAGTATTGAGGAAGTAATACTTATGACTAAAGAACCATGAAGTATTACTTCTCTAACGGATCACGTCCGATATAATATATCCCAATATATCATATCTATGATATATTGGTATTCATTACACATGATCAATAAAACATAATCATCAATCAAACATCATACTAGTTTTATTTCATTGTAAAGAACATTACATAAAACTAGGGACAATCAGAATAGTAATTGCATAAGCTAATGAGTTTTACTATCAAATCACACATTTGATGTTCAAAAGCAAAATTAACTATTCACATGACATGCTCAAGATATATATAAAACGTACAACATATGTTAATGGTCATAGGGCACTACTAACATTATGGTCTAACTATAAGCATGTAATAGCCTACGTGATGTGATTTCAAAATAATGAAAAAAGCTAGATTACAAATTACCTAACAACTGCAAGAAACATAATTAACAACTGTTAGTTAACAGTTGTTACAAAATGATATAGCAGCTGTTTAGCAAACCAATAACAGTTGTTAGTGAAAAACAAAAAATAACAGCTGTTACAAAATGATATAACAACTGTTAGATAAAAATATAATAGATGTTACAAATATGTATATATATATATATATATATATATATATATATATATATATATATATATATAACCATTGATTGATGCATACATGCTAATATGTTTCAATTTATATAAATTCCCATTGATGGATAATCATGAATTCTAAACATTACTCTGATACCACATTTTAAATATATATAAAACATAACATGAACCCTAATATTTAGAATCACATGATTATCACAAATATAATATTATATTCAATAAGATTAAAACATACGTCCAGACATTCCGATGCAAAAAGTTTTATGATGCTATCAACTACTATCAATGGAGAAAATGATTTTTCTCTCTTTGCCTATAAACTTAATGTGTTTTATGATAATAATTTTCAGTAACCTTGGTGATGGACAACTGTTTTGTTTTATAAGTAGAGAGAGGACCGAATTTCCATATTTTTAGGCTTAATCTTGATCGTCCATCAAGGTCAATAATGAGGAGAATTAATACTCTAAAGTCTAAATTATAACCATTTTGATTATTTATTAACATATTAATTTTTCCTAATAATGATCATATAATGAGGAAGGAAATTTTTTGATTTCCTTAAGGAAAAAGGTTTCCTTACGAATACGATACTTTTCCGTGTTTTGATTGCAAAAGTAATATTATAAAATAATTATGGGTTGCACCGGTGAAGGACCTGGCCAATGAGTAATTTTTTCTTGGTTCTGGTGTGGGGATTTCATAAAGACAATTAATTATTATTATTTTTCTATTTTTCCATCGTTTCAAGGTGTTTAAAGAAATTATATGTGGATGCCACAACAACTCAAAACTGGTTCAATCAGAGCAACACTGCCTTTATCCCTTATTTAAAACGGACTAAATGTAGTTGAGGAAAAAATTCTTTAAGGTCTTCATATAGAATGTAACTACTTTTCGAATATATGGGAAGGTGTGGAGCTGACAGATTCACTTCACATTAGATATCATCTATATGTGTACACAAATGAAAAGCTTGGGAAAGTTATATGAATTGTAAAAGTTTAGGAACTGATTAATTTTCATTTAGAAAAGAAAAAAAAAAAAGAGAGAGAGAAAAGGGTGATGGTTGAATCCGGCAAGGGTGAGGTACTCTTCTTAGTACATACTAATCAGCCATCGATTTTTTTTTAAAAAAAAATCATAATTCATTTTATTATGTAAACTATTTATAATTTTAAAGTATAACATTATTAACACTAGCCTTTTGAATAGAAGAAAGTGGGAGAGCAGAGGTGATTTCAGTAAACCGATGCATGAGCTGAGGCTCCGTGAAAAGTCTAATGAATGTGAAGTATTATAAAAATATTTACTTAATATACTTAACTTTTACAGTAACAGTTGTGATCATGGAACACAATTTTACAAACTTTAAATAGTTTACTTTATTGTATTTGTAGTTTTGCATTAAGTTTCAAACATTTTATGCAATATTAGTTCATTTTACATTTACTTCTTCAATTATAAGGATCATTGAAAAAAAATATATTTTTAAATACAAAAATTGATACATTTTTTAAAAAAAAATTATCCACTAATTATGAAAAAAGGAAACTCCCTCTTTTTTATAGCAAAAAAAAAAACTAGAAACTTAAAAAATTCTCCCTGTGCATAGCATGGGTATGCACGAGTCATTAGGCTAGTATATTTATATACATAACATGTTTTCAGGTTTTAACCAATCACAAACCTCCAAAAGTCTAATAGAATTTTCTGGTAGTTTTGAGTTTTTTAATTAGTTTACTAATTTTGATGGGTTGAGAAATTTTAGATTAGTTAAATTAATTGAAAACTAACTCTTATCTTAATAAAATCTATAATATATAAAGTTAGGCCAAGTTGGGTAGAAGGTTGTGGTGATTGTTAGTAGTGCCCTAGGACCATTAGCATATGTTGTACGTTTTATATCTTTTTGAGCATTTCATCTGAATAGTTAATTTTGCTTATGAACATCAAATGCGTGATTTGGTAGTAAAACTCATTTGCTTATGTAATTACTATTCTAGTTGTCCCTAGTTTTATGTAATCTACTTTACAATGAAATAAAACTAGTATGATGTTTGATTGATGATTATGTTTTACTAATCATGTGTAATGAGTACAAATCATATCATATATGCAATGTATTGAGATATATCGTATCGGACGTGATCCGTTAGAGAAGTAATACTTCATGGTCCTTAGTCATAAGTATTACTTCCTCAATACTATTTTAGAATCCTTACACCTTATGTCTCCATTGATTCTAGCATGAATGGAGCCACGTTTTGACTCAGTCGTACGTTGCTTTTAATCGAGTAATCAATACGACTAATGATCAGATGTAGTGTCCTATCATGGCTTGAATGTGAGAGGCATTGTAAGGAATTTGTCCCTCTCTTATTAGAGAGAGATATCCATGGGCCCCTCGATAGGGAAAAACTGTTTAAATGCATGGTCGTGCTCAAATATATTTTATAAAGTGGTTATCAAATACTATTTGTTGGAACAGTTTACCCGGAGATCGAGCATAAATACAATTAAGCTTAATAAGGGTGATGACTACCATGCCTTATGCTTAATTAGGATATCGCGAGACAAAGGGATTAAATAGTGGATTGATATTAGGTTCCGTTGTATATTCATTCATTTTGGGTAGTCACAATGTCCTGCTAGGGACCACTTGTGATTTATGAACTCACACTACTACTAAGTGTGTTTTCATTGCCATTGTGATATGAACCTACAGGGTCACACGCATAGACGAGCTAACGAGCTTCATGTCCAGATTCAATGAATCTAGAATGTGTCTAGGTTCATTGTATCTGACATTCATTTTTCTGAGAATAATAAAGCGTTATTATTCGAATTAGAGATAAGGGGCATTTTCGGTATAGTTGGGATTACGTGGGAGTTATTATCCGTTAAGGACTCCCACTACCAGCAGAAGTCTAGGGGACGTGGGAGTTAAAGACTCCCACTGACAGAAGAGGTGCAGCGGACGTGGGATTTGTTTTGGAAACAACCTCTCACTCCCTATAAAAACCTCTCTTGGCCGAAACCCTAGGGTTAGACAATTTTCAGCCGAAATACCAAGAAATTCAGAAAACTGTTTTCTGCCTCCCTTTCTCCCTAATTTCCGAAACTCAGAGCTAGCACTCGCTGCCCGTTTCGTCGCGTGGATACCAGTAGGGAGTAATTCCGCAAGGGAAGACTCAAGGTGATCGTTGCTGAGAGCTTAAAGACAGAATCTTTCATTCAAGAATCAGATTCTTGAGCCAAGAAACGTAAGTCTTTTTCTTGTTTTTCCGATTCGTTTTGTATGGGTGGATCCTTCAAAGGAGGACTCATGGGTGTTTGGAAAGAGTTTCCGCCCATGAATCCCTTCAGTGATGACAATTGGCATTCTATAGATTCATGGTCCAATGAAAAGCTTACATGAGCCCCATTAGCTAATAACATAGATTAAAGTTTTAGATAGTTATGAAACTCAATATTTAGTCATAGTAGTTTAGTTATTTTTCATGAGTGTATATATATATATATAGCTATTCTAAGAGATCAAGTAAATAACTTTAGTTAATGCTATTAATTTTAGAGATTTGGAATAGACTATGTTTATGTAGTATATATTTAATGGTTCTCATTATGAAACTCTTAGACTTAATAACCTTTTTAAATCTTTAATGTTGATCACATTTTAAGATCCAATGATGTTATAAATATCTTTAACTATTTAATATTATTTTAAACTCTTAAACTCATAACCTTTTTAACTCATTAATTTTTTATCACATTTTAAAATCCTATGATGTTATAAATATCTTTAATTATTTAATATTATTCTAAACTCTTAAGATTCATCTTCTCTAAAATGTAAATGGTTTGTCAAGCTTTAGCTCAAGAAAAAAGCATATGAAATGTCACTCAGCCAAAAAATAAATAAAGAAATTAAAAAAGACGCAGAAAATTAAAGAGACATTAGTTAAAATATTTTTTGCATTTAAATCCTGATTTTGGCTGAATTGCGGAGAAAGAAAAAAAATGGATATCATACATTTTCATATCTTAACTCCAACCGTTAGCATTCACGCACAAAACAAGAAGATTAAGGTTAATTCCATTCGATTCATTTTAATTTTCTATCATTATGTGATTAGCTCAACGAATTTTTATCTTAAATTTAACACTTCTATTTCTGTTTAATGGGAAATATTCAGATTTGATCTTTGAATTTTCGATTTGCAGGCAGTGAAGAAGGATAAGAACCTGCAGTCATCTTGCAAGCCCTCAAAGATTCTCAAAGCTGACACTACAGGAGAAATGGCCATTAGTGACAAGAATTATTGCGACGACAAAAAATCTTGTCACTGAAAAACAAACAGGGGTTAATTTTAAATCCTTGCATCCACAAAAGGATGTTATGATATTTAATGACATGCCACATAGGCACCATGCATGTCCAACGTGCACTCCACATGTCCAGTCAGCAGTCAACAGTTAATGTTGTCACTGAAAAACAAACATGGGTTAATTTTAAATCCTTGCATCCACAAAAGGATGTTATGATTTAATGACATGCCAAATAGGCACCATGCATGTCCAACGTGCACTCCACATGTCTAGTCAGCAGTCTAGGTGGCCGCTAAGTCAGCGACAACCTGGCATGGGCCCCGAAGATTAATTATTTTTTAAATTTTTTAAAACCTTTTCATTTACTTTTGGTCACTAAATATTTTTTGATGACAACATTATCTTATCACTGACATTTTTAATTTTCAATTTTAGAAAATTTTAACGGTTGTCACTAAGAGTAGTATCTAGTGACAAGTTTTGTTGTGACTAATGCATGAAAATATTTAGTGACGACAATTTATTTCTCACTGAAGTACAATCATTAGTGACGTCACGTAATGTCATCACGAAGAACCTTTAGTGACGATGAATTAGTGACGATGAATTAGTGACAACGTTGTGACAACTTTATCTTGTCACTAAATGGTTTTAATGACGACATTTTATGATTTAGTGACGAGTTTTTTGCTATCACTAAAGACCATTTGTCCTGTAGTGTGATGTTGTGAGGTAATTTGAATCTTTTATCTGAAATTAGTGGATAATTTTTTTTTTCTTTTGGGAATGAAGTTATTAGTTTGATGTGACAAAAATGTAACTATTTTATGTGTATGGAAAATTTAGGAAAATTATAGAGAATGTATATTGATTTTCTAAGACATAGATTTAAAAAATTTCTTAAATATATTAAAATAATTCGTGCAACGCACGAGTCTATAACCTAGTTCAAATAACAAACTACTTTCTCAATTATCTCTACAATCGTAAATTTTATCTCATAATCTTAAATTAATAATATCATTATACTATATATATACACATATATACTAGCAAAAAAAAACCCTGCTATACACATGAATATTCCTCTTTTTTTTTTTTAATATTTAGTGGATGCTTTAACAAAACAAATATAGATTTATGCATTTAAACGGAAAATACATCATTTTTTTTCTTCCAGTCTCCCACCCTCTCCATCCGGAAAATTAAAAAAATTAAAAAATAAATTTATTTATTCATGAAATAATTGATCAAGATTTTCTTTTATATTTAATTATTACACATGGATGCTGGGAAATCAACAATTAATTCCATTCACTTTATGCAAATATAAAACCAAACACCCCTTTACTCTTAAAAAATCGTTTATGGAGTGCAAATTGGCAAAAATGTGGGTAACAAAGGTTGGATTGGTTTTCTACGCTTATAATTAAATTGTAACTTATCGTTGTTCTCCATTTCGACGGTACTTTTAGGTTTCTTTTCTTACCGATGGCTTTTACTATTGAAGAATCAATAAAAAAAAGGAACCCTCGAGACAAATGGGAATTAATTGCAATATAGTAGAAAATACATAGAAATAAAACATGTAAAATTCTCATTAAAGAAAAACATCAAGAAGGCCTCTCCATATTGTATATGCATATCTGATCCTATAAATAACTGGCAATTTTTTTTAACCAAAACAAAAAAAGGTTTTTAACTGCTGTTTTTTATTGCATTCGTCAACTTAGATAGTTCAAGGCAACCAAAAATTGACTATCAACGTTAGACAACAATAGTTAAGAAAAAGTGAATAGAAAAATCACCTTAAAAATTCTAAAATTTTGAATCTTATATCAAGAAAAAAATACACTAAAAAAGAAGAAATAAAATGAGTGTAAAAAGTACGTGAAAAAGGAAACAAAAATATTCCTTGAAGAAATTTTTCGATACTTCAATACCTGCAAACTAAAAAATAAGAACGAAAATTCTAGTTACTGTGGTTATTTCTCGATTAATCAAAATAACAAATGTGAAAGAGTGCAAAGTATATAAAGAATATATATAAAAGATGCTCTATACAAATAAGCGGATTTTTTTTCTTCAAAGAAAGACTTGTTTCTCAAACCATGTAGATATATAGTATGATCAGGGGCAGAACCAGAATGTAAAATTAGACGGAGTCATCACTGAGGAAAAGTTATAATACCATAATTTTATAATTGGGAGCTAAAATAAAAAATTGTGTGCACCAAAAATACCTTGGTTTGAAAATTTTGGCGTAGCATATACATAGTTCGGCCACTATTTTTTGGCTTCCGGAAAAAAGCTACTTAGAGAAGCCAAAAAAATCACGTAAATCATTTAGAATCGTGTTTTCGACTTTTTGCCCCAAAGAATTGTATTCTTTGAGAATAACATTGTTCTATCTTCCACTTACAGTGTTTGTCAAAGATGAAACTCTGTAGGAAATAACAGTAGAAAAATAGAATGAACTTATCAGCAATAGCTGTGTCGCGGACGAAACCACTGCCTTGAAAGCAAAATTCGGCACTACCGAGGTGCAATATAAAAGCCGTTTTGCTCCCCAAGGTTAACACAGACAATCCTCGAACACGTGCACTCGTGATAGAGGATTTAGAACTTGCAGTCTCACCCACTTAAACGATGAACAAATTTTATAGGTTTCACAAAAGGAATGGAGTAGAAAAAGAGTTGTCTTCAGTATCAATTCACTCAGAAGTTTTGGTATTTATAGGACTAAAAAGAAGTTAGAATGATATGGTCTCGTATCGGATTTGTTGAGAAAAATCCGCTGAAGTGGGATAATGGGTTTTGACCCATTCTTGTGACTTCTTCAAAGAGCACATGTGTTTGAATTGTTTAAAAAGAGGTTGAGGCATAGCTGCCATTTACCAACAGTCAAAGATGAAACTCTTCTTTATTTATCTGTTCTCTATTTCTTTAATGTCGTAGTCAAATTAAATATATGCACATATCCAAAATTGATAAGAAGAATGCCAAATGAGAATGAACACATGTACATAAATAGAGCATGTCAAAGGATAATGACCAATGTACATTAAACAATTGCAATAAAGCATGTCAAAAAAAGAATGAAATTGTCACACCCTAAAACCAGATGACCTAGCAACACCGCATATATGCTAATGAGGCACAAAATCAAAGCATAAATTGTAAAGTCCATTATACCATTACTAAAAGGAGACTGGATGTCTTACATTAATAATCATAGTAAATTCATAGTCCAACATAAAGTAAAGTGTTAGTTAAACTATATGTTATTACATACTTGGAATCCAAGAAAGTAAACTGAAAGTTAACTATTACATTAAGTTCATTATGGATCACTCATCGTAATCATCATCCTAAGGCTCCACGTAATCACCATCATCAGTCACATCATCATCTGCAAGTAAAAGAAAGTAAAGACATTAGCTATGAAACCCAGTAAGCATCAACACCCTTGAGATGAAACATCAAATATGACAAAAATTCATTTTCCCGACTTCCCAAAGTAGAGTGAAAACGTGCAAGTTTAGGTTCCTTTGTACACCACATTTTACACAATAAACCTCACAAAATATCCTTTATAAAAGACCAGAAGGAACTGCAGTAAAACAAAAAGTAACAATTGGGCGACCGCATAGCCTCACGGATGAACCATTGGTTCGCATGTATCGTCCGCACGTGAACAGTAACCTTAGTACTTTGTTCGGAAGAAATGGCGAACGAAGGAGAGGACGATCCCTTTGTCTGCAACCTGCACAATTCCGTTTTTCGTGTGCAAAACATGTAAAGTTTCCGTTTCTGCACTTTAACTTTTTAAATCCCAAAAGACTAAGTTTAAACACAAATGCACATATGACAACCATACCAAAACATGAAAAAGTAAGCGATAAACTATACTCAGTCGAAATCCAACATTTACACATCGAAATGAGATACACACACCATGTGTGTTCATATTAACAAAAAGACAAACACAATGTTGGACTCTTCTAATATAATTCATGCTATGACTAAACAATTCACACGACTCCAAAGTAATAATTTACAACGGTCCCCAACTTTAAGCCTAGAAGGGAAGGCTCTAAAAATTCAATACATTGGTTCAATTTCTCCCCGAACGAAGGGCTCCCAATTTAAGGATTCATTCACATTGTGTCCTTGCCCACCACTGTGGACTACAAGGACCGTTTGTAGTCCCTAATTTATTTCCCAGTTAGGAGTGGGCTCACATATTTAAATATATCGAGAACTCTTGGGGTTCAACGACAACACACACACACATATGCACTTAAATGAATTCTTCAATGGGGTCGATCCTAAACAAGACCTCAAAACCGGTGACGAATTCATAGAACACATATAATTTAAGACTCCAAAATCAGTAAATAATCAACACCAATGATAGCAAGATAGAGAATGCAAATAACATGCGCAATTAGATTCAATGCTCCAACACACAACAATGAATAATCTGATATTTAATCCATTGCAGTAAATCATGTTTGTCAATCCTTCCAATACAATTCCATAACTATAAAATAGACATTTCATGAATTTTAGGATGGAAATTTCAATGGTGAAGTGTCTAACACGAAATTACAAGCAAGCAAGTATAAGTGCAGAAATTCCAGAAATGTTCAGCAAATTCAAATGTAAAATGTCATCGACTGGAAACTCGAAATGCAGCCCCGTCACTTCTCACGCGTAGCCTTTTCAATTATCTTTGAAATGTACTAAAGAACACCCCGAAAGGAGTTTGTTTACTACTTCTATTATGCAATTTCCTAACATCTCTCCGTTCCCCCGAATGTCACAGGCTTGCACTCCGAAGTTGATATCTCTTAAACTAACCGTTAGAATAAAATCTCTACCTATCAGAATCTAGTTTAAGAAGTTTTCTAACTATGGTTAAAATATGGGAATGAGCAGAGAACGTTTACTATGCCTGCAAAGGGTTTCAAACTTACTGCACAAGAAGGACATCCCAGAAATTCCAGAATCACTAAACGAAGTTCTAAGGAAGATTACTATAAAACAGACTGCTGAAATTCAATCTTCACCGTTCTGATTGTAGTCCTACAAGTCCAGAACGTGGTCGATCAGACTCCGTTTACTACTTCAACTTGACGAACTACCTTCAACACTATTTTTTTTCTTTCTTCTTTTCTCTCTTCTCTTTTTTATTTTTCTAACTTCCTTCTTGATTTTTCCAACAAAAACCTTCCCCTAATAACCTCTCAACTCTGTAACAAAATAATCCTCAACTGCCTAACATCCACACTCAAGTCCCCAAACTTCCAAAACGTCAAATATGCCCCTTAAACACTTATATAACTAACGTACAACACATTAATCATGTAATCACAAATATATCACACGACATTAACTATAAGACATGCCAACAGGTAAGAAGAAGTTTCGGGTATCACAAAAACATGTACATAAATTATGAAAATATATAACATTATGTATCAAAGATTAAAGGACTTCCAGATGCCTTTGGTTATAAAGGTTCGGGGGACGTGTATGAATACATTTGCAAAGGAGGCGACATAGGAAAATCGATGTTTGTGTTGATGGTTGTCCCGTTCACATTTAGTTTTTGTAGCGATGGTGTTTCCACTTAACTTCAAAATTCTAAAAATATGTTGTTTCAGTAAACTTCACAATCCTTGCGCCGATCACCTATAATTCAAAATAAAAAAGAATAAAATATTACTAATGTTCTGAGGAAAAAAAATTTGCTAGCAAATTTCACATAAATATCATAAAGACCTCGTCAATATTACTAACGTAGATGCAAAATACATACATAAACGTGGGTGAGAATAAACATAAAAGAAGATATTTAAAAAAATAATAATAATCTAATTGATGAAGGGTGAATTCTTAATCTCTAGTCTGTAATATTTAGTTGAAGCCTTGTATTTATAGAATTTATTTCAAGAGATTCTATTAAAAAGTAATTATTTCAAGAGATAAAGGCGACTGAAGATAAGTCTCGAGCTTCCAACAAATTAAAATCCTTCAATTTGTTGTCTTGCTCCTGTCCAATCTAATTTGATCAGCCATTTGTTCGTATCAATGACTTATTTCTTCCAAAAAGTAAATAAAAATAACATTACAGTTTGGTGGATAAATGATAGACTTGTGCACAAAAAATTTCGACATTAGTCGTTTTAGTTTTTTATTTATTCTTTGCTCAATAACTTATCAGATGTCAATTTTAGAATATAGAAATGATATATCTTAAGATTATAAAAGAAAATTTGTGAGATGAAGAAGACCAATTTGAGTGAAAAGCGAGGAAAATGAATTCGAAGATCTAATGTGAAGTGATTTTCTAGAAGCAAACTTCCAAAAGGATTGTGGTTGAAAGAATTGAGAGAACGGATTTGAATTGAACTTACGTGAGAGATAATATGATTATTTATATTAGTTTATTGTGGGCAAATGATCTTATCCAATAAGAATCTTATAAAAGAGTTCAAATGTAAAAAATTCGGAAGAAAAAAAATGAGAGGTTTAATTTGAGACCACAAATCATAGTCTCTTAATCTTATCAAATTCAACATAAATATGATTTAAAATTTTAGATTAATAACAAAAGTAAAACTTAACCAATCAATCCAAATTTTATAAAATAACTAATCGATCTAAAAGATCAAATAAAATTACACGTTAGATTTTATAGAGCCTGAGATAGATCAAAACCTGAAAATTTAGGATTATAAAGATAAGGCAAATTGGTCCATATAGTTCCTAAACAATTTACAAATTGCACGCAAGGTTTTAAAGAGGCAATCAATTTACTTTTGGTATGTAAAGTCCTTCCGTAAAAAAATTTGTTAGTCAACTGTGAAATCGAAATTTTGAATGGGTAAATGGAAATCACAATAGGGGGAAAAATAGTAATTTATAATAAATCAACTATCCCACTACCCCCACCCCTCATAGGGGAAAATAATGTATCACCTGATGAGTGGACATATGGCATTCTCATTGATGCCTTGTGTGAACAGGGCAGGGTTGAAGGAGGTCAAAAACATAATTTGACTCTCTAGATGGAAATGGTCTGAAAGCAAATGAAGTTATATATACTGCTGTTGAATGATATGAGTCAAGCTGGAATGGATGCTAAAGGAATGGTGAAGAGTGAAGAATAAATACAGAAAGAGGAAGAAGAAGGGGCCAAAGAGGATGACTGGACTGGACTTTATTTTATGTTAGTTGCTTTACTAGTTTTAATAACATAGCCCAGTTGTATTAGTACCACTTTTAATATCAGTTGTAATAGAATAAACACATAAGCTGAGTTGTAGGTGATCACATCTTAGAGGTAGTTATTTCTGGCAACTTTCTTTTGTATAAATAAGAGCTTTTCCTATTTTGGAGATAATATGAAATGTAGATATTTTCCCTCCTATTTTTTTCTTCTCTCTCAATTTTAGTTCAAATTGCAACAGTATCAGAGCAATTCTTGCTTCCTGCTTGCGATTTCGTTTGATTGTTTCTGTTTTTAATTCTCGATTGTGTTCATCTTTTCTGATTTCGAGACATTGAAACTCTAGCTTTGTCAATTTTTTCATAATTTTGCGATGACAAATGTTGAAGTAGCAGCGGTTCATCCTTTCACTGTTCATTCGAGTGAGAATTGTTCTTTTATTCTCACTCCAATTACCTTGAATGGATCCAATTTCTAGCATAGAGAAGAGGAATAGTGACTCGGAACAAATTTTGTTTCATAGAAAGTATTTCTGGATTTCAAGCACCTGCAACGACAAACAGGCTATATAGGCATTGGGAACAAGCAGATCAATTAGTTCTAACATGGATACTGAACACTGTTTCAAATTCCATAAGAAGAAGTATGAGTTCATTATCGGTGTGTGGAAAAACCTTGAGAAGAGGTATACTAAAGGTAATGCTTACAGATTATCTAATTTGTTAGAAGAATTCTATGCCTTAAAGCAAGGAAATCGTACTGTAGATGATTTTTATACATAATTGAAAATTGTATAGGATGATTTGTGTGTGCTGAGAGCTTTACCTAATTGTACATGTGGAGCTTTAAGTGTTGTGGAAGATTGCTATAACAATGAGTATGTAGTGAGATTTTTTAAAGGTTTGAATGAGAATTATGCCTCTTTTAGGTCTAGCATTTTGATGATGAAGCCTTTGCCTGATATAGAAGAAGTTTTTAGGATGACTGAACAACATGAGACACAATTTCAGTATGATGCACAGCATAGTGGTGATGCTCAGGTCTTGTATAATCAGAGTTCAACATATGTTAATGAATATAGGAATGAAAGAATAAGTGTTGTGAATGCTGTTAATGGAGGTTTTAGGAGGATTGGTTTTCATAATCAGAGGAACACTTTTGTGTGTACTTATTGTGGTAAAACTGGTCATTCCATTAAGAGGTGCTTTAAGAAGCATGGTTACCCTCAGGATAACCAGTCTTGGAGTTTCAATGGATCAGGAATGAGTAGAGGAAGTGGTTGGAATAATCCTGCTTCTCGTAGTAATTTTGGAGGAAACAATGCAGGATATGGTAGAGGTGATCACAAGGCAGTGAATCACTTGGCAGTGGTATGACTGACAACACTGCAGATGAGACTATTGGATGACAAAGCTGAGGATCATATACCAGCTTCTGGTTATCTAGTAGGAGGTTTTACACCTGAGCGGCAAAGCCAACTTGTGCAGTTGATGAGGTATGCATATGTTGCTGAGAAAAATGCAGACAATTTCGTCATCAAAAGAAGCTGATATTCAAGCAATGAGATTGAGGGAGAAGGAATTAGCGGCAGTCAAGATCAATGCCGTGGATATAGACGTAATTGCAAATGAACTAGAGTTGGACAAAAAAATTGCTGAAAGGACTCTACACGATGTTGTTGCTGCCATCAGATCTCTCCTCCACTAAGCTGAGGACATCTACGATTTCAGTTCCAAAAATGCTTTAGTTTTGAATTTACAGAGGAATCTCAAGGAAGCTTCAAAGAAATTTGGCATTTTCTTCAAAAAGTTTGCAAAATCAAGAGGTATTAATTGGAGAGAATTGTGTCAAACCAGACATTTTTGCCCTTGTTAGTTGTCCAATTGTATTTAGTTACTTGATTTTCGTTGGAAGATATAGAACATTGCTCTTCAGCTAGAAAATTTATTCATGTGGATACCGTTACTGAGTCACCTTTGGGTACACTCATCTCCAATAAAAGCATTTCTACCTTTATGCTGGTGAGGGGATTACGTCGGGGAGGGTGGAGGGAGGGGGAGGCTGAGTTTGTGATGGAGGTGGCGGGGATGATGTTTTGGTAGGGGAGGGGTTGGGGTAGATGGGAAAAATTCCCTATGGGACGGACCTTGTGGTTACATGTGAGATATGGAGGCCTGCGGGACCTACCCTGCAGGTGGGTCCTGTCTAAATTTATGTGAGAGGAGTGTGGGAGCGTACCCACAAGGGCCGCCCCATGCCAGACTTTCCCGGGTAGATGAGGTTTTTGTCAGCACCTTAATTCTCTTCTAGAGAATTTTATTTGCCTCACGTAGGAGGCGGGTGTCGAACCTGGGACCTCATGGTCGCAGGTCAAGGCTTGCCCCACTGGGCCACGGCCTTCTTGACGGGTAGATGAGGGGTTCGAGTAAGCAAAATACCAAAATTACCTCTTCAATTACTTGCTTTGGTTTCGAGTCCGGATTTCAGATCCGCCTTTGTAATATTTTGCCTATAAAAAGGCGTGTAACCCTCCATACAAAACCCACCCTCCCTCTACCAACCCGCCAATACCTTGATTATTTTCATCAGATTTATGTTTATCCATCAAATTTTTTACGGAAGGACTTTACATACCAATTGTAAATTGTTTGGGAATTTTAATTTTGGAGATGCGGACTTTATCTGTTTTTCGGATAGTTCATATTCGACTAATTCAAATTAAATTATATATTTTAATATTTTGATATTTTTCCTATTCAAATCTTTTCTTTTACTTTTTTTTTCAATATTATTCAAGACCCCACATCAAAAGTGTATAAAGTTTTTGAAATTTGGCGACATTATAAATAAAGGTAGTGGGTATGATGTTTAATCAATGACTTTGTTGGTTTACTTTTTAATCTATTAAATTGAGTGAAAAATCTAATTTGCTTTTTAACTTTTTTATTCCAACAGTGAAAGTTTTTTCCAAAGAAAATTAGTTTACCGAACCATTTAGTTTTCTGTTGAACCCGCATGCGAACTTCTCACCAAACTTTTTCATTAAAAGGGTAACAAAGATTAAAAAATAAACTTTAGTTTATCGAATCATTTAATTCTTATCGTGTCATTAAATAAGTTGTAATTTGTCCCAATAAATTGGAGAGAAGTAGTTTATTTGTTTTAGGATGGTTCATTTAAACCGTTATTTTTTTCAATAAAACTTACAACGCCGACCTTGAGAAATCATTGAAAGAATATTCTTTTCATACCAGATCTTATTTTGCATATAAATACAAAATTCTTATATTTGATTTTTTTTCTTCTATATAGGTAGGTTTGAAAAGCCAACCAAGAATATCAGTGTAGTGTATCAGTTTTCACTTTTATGCTATTAAATATTTTCTTAAAAAATTAAATTTGTTCCCGTGCATAGCACGGGTCATTACGCTAGTGTGTGTGTGTGTGTGTGTGTGTGTATATATATATATATATATATATATATATATATATATTACAGAACCTTTTTTTAATTTCAACCAATCACAAACCTTCACAATCTCACGTGTAATTTTCTAGATGTTTTTGTTCTTTAACTAGTTTAAAAAATATAATTGGTGGAGAAAATCTTATTTATTAATGAATGATATAGCTTGACATCTTTGATTTATTCCCATGAAAATATTAATTTTGTTATAAGTATAGAGAAAGGAGAAGAGATTTTGAGAGAATAGAATATTTCAATATATAATGATAGTAACAAAAGACCTCTATTTATAGAAGCTAAACCCTTTGGTTCATGGGCCTACAAGGGTCATTCATTATTTACAAGACTCCCCCTTGAATGACTAATCTATACAACAATTGCCTCACAAAAACTTATTTGGAAAAAAAAACCGTGGAAAAAAAACTAAACCAAACTAAGAAAATGAGTACAATTGATGTTGGGGTATTTAATTGCCGCCTCGTTAAAACCTTGTCAGGAAATCCCAGTAGGACAAAACCTGAACGAAGGAAAAAGAGTACGATTACTCCCCCTTATCATTGAATTTCTTTAAGACGACGCATTCCAATCTTATGTATCAATTTTCTGAATGTTGATGTTGGTATCGCTTTGGTCTCCTTTGATGTAGCCTCCTTTGAGTTGTGCAATACAAGATGTATTATCTTCATATAGTATGGTTGGACCCTCTTTTATTGACGCTAATCCGCAAGATGATTGAATTTGGTGGATCATGTTCCTCAACCATACACATTCTCTACTTGCCTCATGGATTGCAATAATTTTTTAGTGGTTTGAGGATGTAGCTGTTAGAGTTTGCTTAACAGATCTCCATGATTTTGCAGTCCATCCACATGTAAACAAGTAGCCTGTTTGTATTTGGATTTATTTCAGAGAGGTATCCTGCGTCTGCATATCCTACTAAAGAACATTCGGGCTTTTGTGAATAATATAGCCCATATCTATTGTACCTTTTAGGTATCGAGGGACATGCTTAATGCCATTCCAGTATCTTTGAGTAGGTGCAGAACTATATCTTGCAAGGAGATTTATAGAAAAAGCTATGTCAAGTCTAGTGCAATTTGCAAGATAATTCAATGCGCCTATTGAACTAAGGTATGGTATTTCAGAACCAAGATTTTTTTCTCCATCTTCAAGTAGGCGAAATGGATCTTTATCAACTTCAAGCGACCTAACAACCATAGGCGATGCCAATGAACACGCATCGTTCATATACAATCCCTTTAAAACCTTTTTTGTATGTGGATTGATGAACAAAAAAATCCTTCAGGGAAATGTTCAATTTGCAAACCAAGACAAAATTTTGTCTTTCCTAAATCTTTCATCCCAAACTCATTTTTCAAGTATTCTGCAGTTTTGGTGAGCTCTTCAGAAGACCCAATTAAATTTAAATCATCAACATAAACTGCGATAATTGCAAACCCTATATTTGTTTTCTTTATGAAAACACAAGGGCAGACATCATCATTTTTATATCCCTCCTTTAACAAATATTCGCTAAGACGGTTATACCACATCCGTCCAGATTGTTTTAATCTATATAATGATCTTTACAATTTTATTGAAAACATAATCTTGGGACAATTCTCATATGCTTCGGCACTTTACTTCCTTCAGAGACTTTCATGTATATGTTACTATCAAGTGAACCATATCTATATGCAGTAACTACATCCATAAGGCGCATATCAAGCCTTTGTGAGACAGTAAAACTTATTAAGAATCTAAATGTTATAGTGTCCATTACTGGAGAATAGGTTTCCTCATAATCAGTTCCTAGTCTTTAAGAGAAGCCTTGTGCTACGAGTCTTGCTTTGTATCTCGTAATTTCATTTTTCTCATTTCTCTTTCTTACAAAAACCCATTTATATCCTACATGGATAACATCTTCAGGAGTTCGAACTACAGCTCCAAACACTTTTCTATGTTCCAAGGAATTTAACTCCATTTGTATGACCTCTTTCCATTTAGGCCAATCATCTCTCTATTTTTACAGTCTTCAATTGTTGAATTATGGTATATTTATTTTTACATTCTTTATTTAGAATCTATCATGACTAATTTTGAATTATGTTATAATTGTTGTTGTTTGATTTATTGATTTTGGATTCAGGAAATTGTAATTTCAGCTGCGTGGTATAGTTGAGACCTGTCATGAAGACCTATGAAACTGTTTTCTTGAAATGTTTTATATTTTTCCCTTTTTGTTTTCTCCCCGTTTTTGCATCTTTGTATTATCTCCCCGGTTTTTGCATCTTTGTGTTCCCCAAAGTTGACTGTGGCGCATATGCAAGAATTGGAGGACACTATCTCTATATTATTATGCAAGTTAGAGAGAATATTTCCCCCAAGATTTTTTGATGTCATGGAACACTTGCCGATTCACCTTCCGTACGAAGCCAAGGTTGGTGGCCCCGGTACAGTTTAGGTGGATGTACCCTTTCGAGAGGTAACAACCCATGTCTTTATGATCTCAACTTCTTCTTTTTTTCATGTATTCACAATGTGATTAACTACTTATGATTTAATTAGATACCTGCCCTATCTAAAAAAGAAGATAAAAAACAAGGTTAGAGTTGAGGGGTCAATTTGCAATGCATACTTGATGGAAGAAGCTGCTATATTCTTTAGCTATTATTTCGAACCCCATGTGAAAACGAAAATTACAACCATTGGGCGAAATAATGGTGAAGACGAGACTACAAGTGGACCAGATGTATTATCAATTTGCAACTTACCTGGAAGACCATTTGGGAAAAAAGAAAATATTTCATTATCTTATAAAGATTATAAAACAACCATGAATTATATCCTTATGAATTGTGAAGAGGTTGAACCATACCTTCAGTAAGTAAAGCCATCTATTACTTCAATTTTGCTATATAATTAAAAGTAGTCAAATAATAATATTGTCATTTGATTTGTAACTCAGGAAATTTGTTAGTGAAGTACATGACCAAACTCCCTAGATATCGGAGGATGAACTGCAAAGCCGTGTTTATATTGATTTTTCCAAATGGTTTGAAACTCATGTAAGTTGGTATTATGTAGAAATGTATTTCTTTTAAGAATGCCTAAACTAATTTAACTTTTGTTGTTCTCAACAGATACATAGCCTTCCGGAACATTCCGAAAGGTTGTTGAAATATCTTTTATAGGCCCGACAAAGAGAGTGATGTCATATTCCGATTTCTTTGTTAACGGTTATAAATTTCACACAAAAGCCCATAGTGATGGAAAAGGAACCACAAACAGTGGGGTATGGGTTAAAGGCAATTACTACGGAGAGTTGAAGCAAGTCATTGAGGTTGAACTTGCTGGAGTACTTGTCCAAAAAATAATTCTTTCATCCTCAATATAAACTTGTAGAAATCAATAGGAAAAGAATGTACCAAGGTTACGATCCATTTGTATTTGCTTCCAAAGTCAACAAGTCTACTACACACCTTATCTAGGTAGTAAGACAACATTTAAGGCTAATTGATGGGGCTATTTGTCGTTCCAAACAATGTCTAGTTGACGTTTCTAATGTTCTGGTACCATACCAGGAGAAAGTTCGCGAGAAGGAGACCAGTCACATTAATCCTACTGTTACTGAAGTTGGTCAACTTGCACACTAATTAGGGGAAATCGAAATTGTACTTGTGACCGGTACGGGCCGTGTTAATGAAGATGATGATGAACTTATGTCGGGTGATGACAATTCTGAATAAGATGATGAATTTATGTCGGAGGATGATTTAGAATGATTAAAAATAGAATTATTAATTTGGTTATCTATTTATTGTTGTGCTTTAATTCTTAACTTTCCTTTATTAATCCATTTTTTCATGCATGATTAATCACTTTCTCGCTTCACACCAAGAAGCCACTTGAATGATGCAAATTGAAGTTGAACAACTAGCTTCTTGGAATTCCACATATTGAAGGTGAGTAATTTTTGTTGGTTTATTTTTTAGTTTATTACCATAAATGAATTGTTGTATTGACTTTTTAACATAATTCAAAATGGTAATTTTATTGTCATAAAATAATTTGATTCTTAAATTTTCATATTGCAACTCATGCATTTCCATGGATATACATATAAATGACACCAAGGAGTATAAAGAAACAAGAAAATAGGAATTGGGGGAGTGGGGGAGTGGAATGCACACTTTGATTGTGAGTGTTGTAATGTAAATGAGAAGTGTAAACTTGTGTTTTTTATAATGTGTAAACTTGTGTTTTTTAGTAAGATAATTGGTTATGTAATGTTATTTTTGGGTTTTATTGATTATGTTTGCTATTTGGGATCTTATTGATATTGTTTCTGGTTCATTGATGTGCGTATTACTGTTTTTTATAATAGGGATTTAATTAAATTTCATATTTATTTTTTTTTAAATTAAAAAACATGTAGCGACGGAATAACGACCGTTATATCGGTTGCTGTTGGTTTAAAGTCAAAGTCAAAATAACACGAATCTGTCGCTAATTACCGACGAAATATTCCGTCGCTAAGGTTGCCGTCGGTATTCGATTGCTAAGTCTGTCGTCGTTATTTGGTCGCTAACAAGTCCAAGTCAAACGTCAACATTGTTGACCTTTCAGTTGGTAATCGGTCGGTACTTAGCAACCAAATATTCCGTCGGTAAACATTCGGTATTCGGTCGTTCACGAGTTAAAGTCAAAGTCAACATTATTGACCATTTGGTCGGTAATCCGTCGGTATTTTGCGACCCCATAATTGGTCGCTAAATAATCCGTCGGTATTCGTTCGTGAATAAGACAAAGTCAAAAGTCAACATTGTTGAACGTTCGATCAGTAATCCGTCGGTATTTGGCGACCTAATAGTCGATCACTTTATAATCTGTCGGTATTCGGTCGCTAATCGGCTCAGCGACGAAAAATATCTGACCATGATGATCAGTCGCTAATCTCAGTTTAGCGACAGATTTGTCCGTCCCTGTTAAACTGTTTTCTTGTAGTGGTCATTGATGCCAAAGTATAAAACCTTTTGTGTCAACGAACTTATGGTTCGAGACATTGTTTGATTCAATTGTTTTTTATGTATGTATAATACATTCCAGATGGTAATGCTGGAAATTTTTTCTATTATCTGCTTCTTTCCAGATAAAAACGTATTTATGCATAGATACTCTTCACCATTTTCTTGCATCGTCTTAATATAGTATCCATTGCAGCGGATATCTTTAAAGCTAAGCAAATTTCTTCTTGATTTGCTAGAATAAAGTGCATCACTTATTTAAAATTTTGTATCGTTTGGTAAACTAATACAAGCTCTTCTAGAGCCTTCAATTAACTTTGATGCACCTGATATTGTGTTAACATTATTTTCAACTAACATTAACTTTCAAAAATACTTTTTGTCTTGAAGAATGGTGTGTGTAGTTGCACTATCAATAAGAATAATATCTCGATTAATCTATAAAAATACAACAAAGTGAATTAATTGTTTTGGTTCTAAAAACCAAACTTTACAGAAAAACAATAAGATAATAATAAAGAAAAACAACCAAATAATGAAAAAGTCAGAAAAGTCCGAAATTCAAAGAATTCAACAAACTTAAACAAAACTATCTAGTAAAATAAATGCAAATTTATTATTTGTTTTCTGATATGGCACCGCCAAATAGATGTCACGTCCATAGTGTGATGTTGCATTTGCTTCAGGAATTGCAGTACCATTTTCTTCGGGCAATGGTGTGGAACCAGTTGGAGGTATTCCATGATTTTTCATAATCAGTTCATTATTTTGTTCAGCAACTAATAAAAATGATATAAGTTCTGAGTATTTTTAAAAAATCTCGCACGATATTGCTGTTGCACGAGCACATTGGAGACGTGGAAAGTGGATAATGTTTTCTCCAACATATCTTCATCAGTTAAATTCTCCCACAAAGTGTTAAATTATAATAAATCCTAAATAACTTAAAATTATACTCAGATACAGATTTGAAATCTTGTATACGCAAATGACGCCATTCATATCGGGCTCTAGGGAGGATTACAGTCATTTGGTTGTCAAACCTTTCTTTCATATTTTTCCATAGTACTCGTGCGTATTCTTTCAGATTTTTCCATAGTAGGCGTGCGTATTTTGAGATATTTGCCATGTGCAATTCTACCAAAAATAAAAAATAATGTCAGCATAACATATATTCCTCCAGGGATTGTATTAACATAACCAATTATTTTTCAAGACAAAATAA